>MQTX01000482.1:42497-63580 GCA_009735665.1 Angiostrongylus cantonensis | reverse complement strand
TTATCGATTGTGTATCTCTGGAGTCCTGAGATCAGCCTAGTCCAAATCTGCCCAGTTCGTCACAAGCATTCACCGTTCTTTTGGATCCGACAAAGATTTCCTACTAAGCAGCTAGCTTGATACCAGGACGATGATAGACCTTGGTATTGGTTTACTCTTAGCTGGACGCCTTGATGGAAACATTGGATTCCTTCTCATTTCGGGAGACATTGTCACGTGAGTGAACCCCTCCGGTGTACATCGCAGCCCAACCAATAACCAGAAACACCTCCCTGCTATGATGAGGCGGTAAACAACCACTGGATATGTATATATATATATAGCAAAAAATGCCTTAATTACTGAAAGTAATGGGGAGTTTCGAAAAATCAAACATCGTCCGTTATGTGTTAAGCACATGAAAATTAGTTATGACCATTAAATAGCAGTTATATCGTTTTCAACCAACGGTTATGGTACGTAATAGGCAGACATAAAAATACAAAAATCTGCTTCATAATGTTTCACCTTTTATTTTCTGCCTACTACAATTTTCATGGCACGTTACTAAGAGAAATACAACGACAACGTTCCTGAGATATTTGCAAAACTCTGAACCGCAGGTATCTATGGTGGGAAACGAACGCGCTATTGTCCTTTCCGAAGAGTAACGCGTTCGCCACCATACCATGCTGGTCCTTCGGTCTGCCCCATAGTTCTTAGGAAACCGACTAGCAAGAGCGGGTGTGTGTTTGTATGTTAGACGAGTTGTTTTTCTTGGTCGCATGCAAAAGAATTTGAATTGTTTCAAAGCATAATGGAACAATATGTTGAAGAACCCAAAGAATACGTGAGGGGAAGCAATCAGAAATTTATTAGTGAAATCTATAGAAGACCGGACTGTAAGCCGAAGACTACAAGAAAGGCAGGTCACTTCTACGAGGGCCATTCGGATCAGCTGCTATGAAGTAGTATTAGTTCACAGCGAATGGGACCGAAAATTAAGCACTATTTGAAAGCGGTAATCAGGCGGAATCAAACACGGTAAAAACACCTATAGCTTCCTCTAACACTCCTCAACCTTCAGTAACTCGTCTTCCATTTCATATGCTCGATAAATGTCACTTTTTCTATAGGTTTTATCATAAATTGATTAAACATACGTATATTTATGTTTAGGTTACATACTGGAAAAAAAACTCTGATGCATCACTCGAAGACGAGCCATTTTATCACGGATATATGGCTAGAGAGGAAGCAGAGCGATGTCTTACCAAAGACGGTGAATTTATTGTAAGGAAGGCCGCGGTGAAAGGAAATGAGGTGAAAAGCGAATAAAATGTTTTAAAAAAAGCGGTTAAGAAATAAATGGACAGAATGGAAAAGAAAAGGATAAACGATAAAGCTCTCGTCGTTGATCAATCCCTGAGGGATGCGCCATGCATTCGACTTCATTAAGTATCGTTGGAGGTGATTACCGATGTATCGAGCCAGTGCTGCTATCCTCCCAGACAGTCTGGTACCAATTTGCCGACCCCGGAGGGATGGAAGGCGTGGTGGACCATGGGCGCATTCCACGTGCGTGTCGCAGTGGCGCCTCCAACCACGGCGCCACACGCGCTCCTATGGAAAAGAAAGTTGTTGCAAAATTGAGGTAGAATATGACATTGACATTTATAGGGTTATATCATCTCTGTACAGTCGTCCTCTAAGAAACTACACCTGCATATTCAAAAAATGCGTCAAAAAAATCTTTATTGGCTACACACATATTGCTTCGAGGTGATTTTTATGGAAATACTATATTAAGAGGGTAAAGACTTATGTTCGTTGATCTTTTTAGTCAATACCGGATCTTATAAGATATCATCAGGACATGAGAATACCTGTATATGAGGACGTTGTTATATTAAAATCTTGTGTGGAACGAGAACAATGGCAATTATATCATGAGCAAGTAAGTTGTCACTTACATACAACCGATGGTTAAAAAGCGCACGTGAGCTACAGTGGTTGGAGGCACCCTGCAACACATAAGTGGAATCGATCTCCGCGCCCATGGCTCACCAAGCCTTTCATCCCTACGGGGTCGGCAAGTTGGTACCAGATTCGTCTGGGAGAAAAGCAGCACTAGCGCGATACATCGTAGGCCACCGGACATCGTTCTAAAGGTCAGATTTGCATTCAATCACCTCTCACCCGATGCTTAGTGAAGTCGAGTGAATGGCGCATCCCTCCGGGTTTGATAAAAGCGGAGAGCTTTATCATTTATTGTCCTTCACTCGGATGTCCCTCATATGAGGGATCTTGAGCCGCTTAGTCGCGAGGCTACGTGGCGCGTCCCCAGTTGGCGGATAGGCGGTTAATTGCGGACCAAAAGCGACCTTTGCCTCCCTGATACTCAAGTGGATCCTGAGGATTCTACTGCGCCGATTTGGCACATGCATTCTATCAATTTATTCGAACAGCTTACAACCTAAATCAGACGTTTACGACTAAAAAGATGTGAATCAATACCGGCTTTGACAATCTCTTCTTCGTTTCGGCGCCGACATCAAACTATGACAAAGAAGAAGTCGAAGCGTTCTACATGGACTCAGAGAAGTTCTACAGAAAACACCATACGTTCTTCAAGGTAATCACTGGAGATTTCAATGCCAAGATTGCATCAAGAAGAACGTCTGAGAAACGTCACATTGGGACCTATGGATTAGAATGGAACGAACAGGGAGAGCGACTATCACGGTTTATAATGGCGACCAAGACCATCCATGGCAACTCGTAATTCCAGAAGCACCACCTTCAACGCTGGATGTGAGAATCTTTCGATAAAGAGTACCATAACAAAATAGACTACATCACAGTGAGTAGAAGGCTTTGCCTAACAGATGTCGCTGATGTCCCAGAATTCTACACGGGATCAGACCACCGTCACCTTCGTGTTAGATTCAATTTCACGCAGAAAGGAGAAAAAGTGTTAAATTCAAAAACCGAAGTCCCAGAACAATGGTGAACTGGAACTTATTCAATTCATCAGTTGGCTGTTGGAAAGATGCCGTTGTCGACAACATCGAGAGGAATACGATCGACTTATTCAACATCTTCACGTTAGCGCTATGAAAGCTGAGAGTTCGAAATTCACCAAAAGACGTCTGTCTCCAGAAACTCTCGAGCTGATCGAGCTGATACGCCAGTGTGGAATCGCACAACCTGCAGGCAGCCGCGAACTAACGTCCGAACTTGGAAAACAATGCAGACAGGCGATGAAAGAATTAAAGAGAGAGGAGCAGCAGAAATGGTCTATGCTGCAGAGGCTGGAAAAAGCGTTCGCAAAGCCCACCGAAACTTTTCCAATTACAAAACCAAGATGACCGCACTCCGACGCTCAAACGGAACAGCAACAGAGTTCAGAAAGGCAATGGAAAAAATTATTAGCGAATACTACTCAGATCTCTTCGAAAGCGACGTCCACCTTCCGTCATATGAAATAAAAAAGGATGGATATGTTGTACCACCTGTTCTCCTTTTTAAGACATGATATTTCGTCGGTGAAAAACCGAACAGCACCAGATCCGGACAGGATGGGATCAGAACATCTGAAAAACCTTCTGCCAGTCCTCGTAAACACACTGGTTCCGCTTCACACGTTACCTGTCTGAATGGAAGGTCCATACTCAGAGGAAGACCAGCAAGATTGTGTTGTTGTTCAAGAAGGACGACCTACCTACGATGTAGGCAACTATCGCCCAATCTGCTTGTTGTCCGTCGTCTACAAACTTTTCACTCGATTCATCTTAAACATGATTGACAGAACACTGGACGAAGGACGGCCATGTGAGCAAGCAGGGTTTCGAAAAGGATTTAGTACGATGGACCACATTCACACGATGACAAGGCTCATTGAATTATCGCCAGAGTGCAAGAGACTGTTCTGTTTCACTTTCATCGACTTACAGAAGGCTTTTGATTCAATTGAGATAGAAGCAGTAATGGAAGCCCTTGGCAGTCAACAAGTTCCCACTTTTTTGATTCAATTGAGATAGAAGCAGTAATGGAAGCCCTTGGCAGACAACAAGTTCCCACTTAGTACATAATGATTCTTCGTGAGCAGTACAAAAATTTCACAGCCAAAATTTCACCATTCTACAACGACATTAACGTTGACGTCAAAAGAGCAGTTAGGCAAGGCGATGCAATTTCGCCAAAGTTATTTACAGCCACCCTCCAGAACGTCATGAGAACATTGGAATAGAATAATATGGGAGTGAAAATCGACGGTCAGCAGATACATCACCTTCGCTTTGCTGATGATATCGTTCTTATAACGCCAGACATTAGGAAAGCGGAACGTATGCTTGCGGACTTTGATAAAGCGTGTGGAAAGATTGGTCTTCGACTAAATCACACAAAAACGATGTTCATGAAGAACGGATTGGTTTCGTATGCCCAATTCACGCTCAACGGAACGTATATCTTCGAACGATCCGGTTATGTCTATTTAGATCGGGAAATCAATGTGATGAACGACATATCTCCACAGCTGAGTAGAAGGAAACGAGCGGCTTGGGGAGCTTTCAAGAGCATCGAGGAAGCAGTGAAGAAGACAAAGAACACCCGACTCCATGCCCACCTTTTCGTTTCAACGGTACTTCCTGCCCCAGCACATGCGTCAGAAACCTGGTTGATGCGTAAGCAGGATGAAAGATCACTCAGCGTTATCGAACGCGCAGTCGAAAGGACAATGCTAGATTATCCCGTTTCACACAAGTAAGAAATGGGGTCAGAAGCTCCGACCTGCGTCAACGATCAAAAATTAAAGATGCCGTTCTGTTCGCCAAGCAGTCGAAGATAAGGTGGGCCGGACACGTAATGCGTATGTATGACAACCGATGGAAAGGAGCCGTTAGTGACTGAATTCTTCGAGATGTCAAACGTACTACGGGAAAACCACCGACCGATGGTCAGAGTTTTTCACGTAAAGCCTAAAAAAAAGATTTAGTGCTCGACGAGTTTCTAGAGCGAGCAGGACCCACTGGGGTACTCTTGCGCTCGACGAGACATGATGGAAGGTTTGCTGGCGCCCGCTCGAATCACTCGACGATCAACGAGACTATAGGTGATACAGATGATAAAGGTGATCCTTCACTCGATAGCTAATTAGTTGATTTTATTCCACAAATCCCAGCATCACTCGTGTGCGGTTCCCAGCACTTTGTGCCTGCAGTTGTTTTCTCGCATCTATCATCGGCAAAGCCATTTGGAGTTAAGTGTGAATACGACTGGTGCTTGAAGAATTTTGCTGTTATAAATGACGTAAAATCCTGCTAGAGTAGATTCCTTTTAAAATCTCGAGATAGTTATGTTAGAGCATTCCTAGATTTGCACCGCAAACAGTCGCCATCCTTTGTTGGTTGGAGAGAGTGAGGTAATCCTGACAAGTTTGGCACAAAGTTCCCGATCCATGAGGGCTGAGTTGATAGGTCTTGGGCAGGATTGGGACAGTTGCTTGAGCATATTTAACTATCTCACTACCAGTGCAAAACACACGCCACCAACGAGTACCTTATAAAGAATTTTATTTCTGGTATTTGGCCATCATTTTAAAAAAAAATTGGCTGTAGCATTTGCAACTGAATTTACAACTGACCAGGTAGTGCTCGGTGATACGCTTGGTAGTGGTGAATTTGGCCTCGTGTACAAAGGAACTCTTACCGTTGGTTTATTCACAAAACCGATTGATGTCGCGGTGAAAACGTTAAAAACAAGCATTCTAAATTCTGATCAAAGGTGGGTTATTTAGGTTTCTCTTGTAGAAATATATTTGAATATGTGGTTTTATCTCTATAGAGTAGCAGAGCTGAAGAACCGCGTGTAGCGCAGTGGTTTGAGGCGCCAAGTAATACATACAGGTTCTGTCTCGCGCCCCAAGATCACCAAGCCTTCTATTCCTTTGGGGTCTGCAGTTTGGTAGCAGACCTCTTTGGGAGCATAACAGTACAGACTTGGTGTATAGCTAGACCACCGCCAATGATTGTGTGGGCTAGATATGCATTCAATCACGTCTAACGATGCTTAGTGAAGTCGAATGCGCGGAGCATGCCTCAAGGTTTTATTAACGCCGAACGCTTTGCCGTTTTTTATCCCCTGTAGATTGCTTGGGCTCTTGGATACCTGGAAGATCCTACCTTTATAAAAAATTATGAAAACCTTGCAAAATATCCGCTTAATAAGTGATTCTCTCGTCAAATAGGATTTTCCTTCCTCGGAGCCTCTCGATGGATCTGAATTAGGGCTTTGAAAACCCTAGAATTTCGTTGTAGACAGTCGTGTGACTCAAAGAATGACTTGCCATCTTTTGGCTTTTTACCTTACGACAGTGATTAATCGGAGCTGGGCTTTCGGATGAGGCTTCCGTACTACTCGTATTTGGAAACCTTGCTGAGAGGATTAATACTTGCTCTGTACTCCACAGTATCCCTGGTGCTCAGGATGCTTTAGACACGGCATGTAAATCGTTTTCCAAAGCCAACAATAATGTTACAGAGAAGAGTGTTTACCACATCGTATACTAATAAACATATGAATGCTTTATGTCTTAAGTCTACTCCCCTTTTTTCTTTTTGCAAGTTTCCGTAGTCATTACCTATAAACATCAGATCAGAATTGCTCAAATGGCCGCACCTTAAATTGGCTTCAGCGCACATATTTGTTATAGTTCATAAGGGTCATCCTCGAATTCCCTCAGATATTATTTGGCTAGGCTGTCCTCACATATCATGCGAGTGTCAGTATTTAGTTATTATTATTATTTATTGGTTTCTTTTTCATGCAATTATCAGTCAAAAAAATAGTTGAGTCTGCGCGTGCGTTCAACTTTAGATTGGGAATTTGCCTTCTTTTATCCTCTTCACATGTCGAATGCTACTTGAGCGCGATTCTCTCATGCAATCCCGAGATAGCCCTACCCACTCTTCTTCAGGTTCTCGTTCCACATTCCTATAGATCGAAGGTCCTTCCTTTCAAATACGATTGCTTGAGAACGGTGGCGAATCCTATAGCATTAGGGGATTATGCGATTATGCGGTAGAACGATCAAAGACTGAAGTATCAAGTTCAATCCAGCATCCGTGGCAGCTTTCAATGCAGAAACATTAAGACTTTGAGAATGCAAAGAATCATGGCAATCGTCTTATTAAATTTTTTGTTATGGATGTAATAAAGGCTCTTTCATAGTCTTCTGTACTCATGGCTCGAGACACAGTTGTTGCCGTTTCAGTACATATTGCGCCAACTTACGAAAGCAAGTCATCTCAATTAGTCAAAGCTGTAGAATCCAATTTATGTGAAGTGGCTTATTAGATCTATCTTTTCAGCGGTTTTTCTTATTATATTATATAACTTATATACGTATACGTTATGCATCAGATCCTCCTTGCAGAGTTACATTCCTGCGTGAAGCAAATGTTATGTTAAAGCTTCAGCATAAAAATGTGGTACGACTTTATGGGGTAGCGACGCAGAAAGAACCATTAATGATAGTCATGGAATTTGCTGCAGGTGATGATTCTTCAATAATTCTGAAACAGTCCACAGATTTTTTCACATTGTTCAGATTAAACGACGTTTATTACCTGATTCTGAAATAATTGAATGGTTTGTTTTCATGAAGATTTCAGATACAGATTTCATTATAATGCTCCCACAGCTAGTATGTTATAGGCTATGCTTCTTCCTTTGAGAAGCCTTTGTTAGGCTATTCTTTGATTACCACGATGGTAATCGTGGATCCCATGTGTGGGAAATGTATTTGCTGCTCACGACTAATCGAGAGTCATTCTCTCCTTATATTTCATGCTTCCAAGTGCTGACACGAATTATCTCAGCGGTGGTGTAGTCACATATCCTTTGCATGAGACTGAAACCATGAAAAAAAAACTCTAGAATTTCACATAGAAACTGTTCTCAGTATCTGCAGGGATAATGTCCCAGCGCATTCGCCTTCTTTAAAACAGTTGCGACTCCAGTCGATCATCCACAACAAGTCGTTTTCGGTTTGCTTGTCCTCGTCGTTAAAATATCTATGGAGATGGTATAAACTTAACCATTTCCGAGTGCTGTACTACAGTGCTGAGCCTCATATTGCTATTAATCCATGCTATCCGAGTGGCACAGAACTACAGGGTGAGAGAAACATATCGCTTCCTTAATTAAGTGACCGCCTCCCTAAAGTGGTTGTATTTAAAAAGTGAGGTAATAAATCACTTTTTTCTATAAAAATCTGTAAATGGAAAGGATGATTTCTCGAATCTGTATAAAACTTTCACTGTCAGTAAATAATTGTACGGCGAAGAAATTCATTACCTAGTTCTTGCAAGGTTTTAGAATTACTCGACCAAAGTTATAGGCTATGCTTCTTCCTTTGAGAAGCCTTTGTTAGGCTATTCTTTGATTACCACGATGGTAATCGTGGATCCCATGTGTGGGAAATGTATTTGCTGCTCACGACTAATCGAGAGTCATTCTCTCCTTATATTTCATGCTTCCAAGTGCTGACACGAATTATCTCAGCGGTGGTGTAGTCACATATCCTTTGCATGAGACTGAAACCATGAAAAAAAACTCTAGAATTTCACATAGAAACTGTTCTCAGTATCTGTAGGGATAATGTCCCAGCGCATTCGCCTTCTTCAAAACAGTTGCGACTCCAGTCGATCATCCACAACAAGTCGTTTTCGGTTTGCTTGTCCTCGTCGTTAAAATATCTATGGAGATGGTATAAACTTAACCATTTCCGAGTGCTGTACTACAGTGCTGAGCCTCATATTGCTATTAATCCATGCTATCCGAGTGGCACAGAACTACAGGGTGAGAGAAACATATCGCTTCCTTAATTAAGTGACCGCCTCCCTAAAGTGGTTGTATTTAAAAAGTGAGGTAATAAATCACTTTTTTCTATAAAAATCTGTAAATGGAAAGGATGATTTCTCGAATCTGTATAAAACTTTCACTGTCAGTAAATAATTGTACGGCGAAGAAATTCATTACCTAGTTCTTGCAAGGTTTTAGAATTACTCGACCAAAAAAATTTATGCTATACTGAGAATTCTTCGTAGCTGATGACAAATTGTTTTTTGATTGCGATATCTCTTTGATCTTATTTGCCATCGAGGTATTCGAGCTACCATTCCTTTAATCTCTACAGCTCTTCACTAGGCGTCGTTCATTCGAAGAACCACAGTAGCATCACATCTAGAAGTTGTTCTTACTTTTCAATTTTTTCACAACAAACTCATTGCAGTGATTCGCTTGACTGTGATACACGTTTCGTTTCTATTGAATTTCAAATGGTTTTACCCACCTCGTTGTCAAGTGAATAACGCTAATATTTGGAAGAATCTCCACTTCTAGGTCCTATTTTGGCACCCAGGAAAACAATCTTGCTGTGATGAAGTGGTGAACCAAGAAGAGAGATTCAGTATCACATTTGAATAAATGGGTTTTATCTAGGTGGAACTCTTCTTCACAAGGCTAAAGAAGGAACGCTCAGCTTGAGTACAAAAAGAAAGTATTGTATTCACGTTGTATGTGGAATGAAATATCTAGAAAAACAACAGGTTGGCAACCCTCGTTGAAACAAAATTTTTTTAATTTTAAAAGCAGGTTAGCAAATTCATAGTAAGCAATTGGTTAAAATTCGAAGAACCACAGTAGCATCACATCTAGAAGTTGTTCTTACTTTTCAATTTTTTCACAACAAACTCATTGCAGTGATTCGCTTGACTGTGATACACGTTTCGTTTCTATTGAATTTCAAATGGTTTTACCCACCTCGTTGTCAAGTGAATAACGCTAATATTTGGAAGAATCTCCACTTCTAGGTCCTATTTTGGCACCCAGGAAAACAATCTTGCTGTGATGAAGTGGTGAACCAAGAAGAGAGATTCAGTATCACATTTGAATAAATGGGTTTTATCTAGGTGGAACTCTTCTTCACAAGGCTAAAGAAGGAACGCTCAGCTTGAGTACAAAAAGAAAGTATTGTATTCACGTTGTATGTGGAATGAAATATCTAGAAAAACAACAGGTTGGCAACCCTCGTTGAAACAAAATTTTTTTAATTTTAAAAGCAGGTTAGCAAATTCATAGTAAGCAATTGGTTAAAAAACTAACGCATTTTTTAGTAACTTAAACTTGTAGCAAGAACTTTCAGTGAAATGCTATAGAACTGTTGCAGTCATTATTTGTATTGAATACTTGAAATTCCCCCCAACCGATTACCTCCTTCCTCATCGTGGCTGGGAGGTGCTCCTGGGTGTTGGGTTGTGATGTACAGCGAGGAGATCCAACCCCCAGCAAGGTCT
Organism: Angiostrongylus cantonensis; assembly: GCA_009735665.1. Lineage (NCBI taxonomy): Eukaryota > Metazoa > Nematoda > Chromadorea > Rhabditida > Metastrongylidae > Angiostrongylus > Angiostrongylus cantonensis. The sequence continues at coordinate 53,240 of MQTX01000482.1, read as the reverse complement.
CACAAGTTGAGAAGGAGTTTGGCGTTTCCATCAGGAAGCCCAGCTAAGTGTAAACCAATACCAGGATCCACCACCATCCTGGTATCGAAATAGTAGCGTGGTGGCGAATCTCCATCTGATCCGCAAAGGCGACCGCTGCCTGTGGTGGAGACGACCTTTGGCTAGGCTGGCCTTGGGGCTCCAGGGAAACAATGGCTACACCAGAAAAATTCCGAAAAATGGAGAATGTGGGGTCCACACAGCCAACGCAGACGAGCCGTCCATGAATTCGCCGAAGTTGAAATATTGTATTACGATACATAGGAATCAATTGTTTACTAGGAGAATATCAGCTGCTCATTAAATTATGGTTGAAGAATATTCATGTAGTGCAAGAAATGTTCAAATACTTTTAGCAGCTCAAATAAAAACGTTTTTCTTACGACTTTTTAAAACTCTGTATCCTTATACTCATTTCCCTCTCAACGATTTACCGCCTCGTTGTGGCCGTGAGGTGTTCCTGGGTGTCGGGATGCGATGTGAAGCAACGGTATTCACTTCTCTGACAGAGTCTCCTAAGCTGAGAAGGAGCCGGGCGTTTCTATCAAGAACCTAGCTAAGAATAAACCAACACCAGGATCCACTACCACCCTGGTACCGAATTAGTCGCATGGTGACAAATTGCCCTCTGATCCACAAGGGCGGCGATGACCTGTGGTGGTGACGACCTGGTGCAGACCTTTACCAGGTTATCCTCGGGACTCTTGGAAACCAAATCAGGTAAGCCAGTAAATCTTCAGAGAATGGAAATTACCCTGCGGTCCGCGCAACCAGTGATGAAGGTCCATCCAAGTATCCAATGAAGTACTCGAAATTGAGTAAAACGAAGTTGAAAGGCGGCCCATCTAAAAGTTTCAAAAAAACTAGCGTACTGAATGTAAACAATCATGGTTTTATGATTCTTCAGACCTATTGTTCAACCAAAAACAATAATATTTCTCCATGAATAGTTTCCAGACCTTCATTGGTCAAGATTCGTTCACAAATGACCTATGGACGCAGCATTATTTCTCTCTAGAAAATATATCTACTTAGCCTTCATAAGTAATGAGATGACGACGAAAATGGGGTGTTAGAAAACTTGGAATCTAATAGGTGTAAGAAATACGGTAAAGTTATTTAAGAGTGATGGGGCGGAGCTCTTAGTACAAGCTTCACTATCCTCGTCGATTCTGAATTGACGTTGACACTTTGCAAGTACAACAGTGATCACAATGTTTCACCTTTTATTTTCTGCCAACTACAATTTTCACGACAGGTTACTAAGCGAAATGCAATCACAACGTTGGTGAGATATTTGCAAAACTCTGGACAGCAGGTGTCTAGGTGGGAAACGAATGCGTTGTTGTCTTTTCCGGGGAGTAACGCGTATCCCGTTGACGGGTGATTGCTGATGGCAAAAGATCGATAGAACTAGATGAGAGACAGGCAAAACGAAGGACCCGCATGGTGTGGTGGTGCACGCGTTACTCCCGGAAAGGACAATAGCGCGTTCGTTTCCCACTATAGACACCTGCGATCCAGAGTTTTGCAAACATCTCAGCAACGTTGTGGTTACAACAGCGATCATCATGCGAACATGAACCGACGTTATTATCCAGCTATATAGTGAATACCATGCACTGGTCAGCGTCTAAGTGTCATCTTCATCTCACAACCGTGAAGACGTCCTTGCTGTTCATTCATCGCCAGTGGCCCTCCTTAACGACATAGACAGCCAGTCGATGCTTTGCTTTGCATATGCTCCTTTTGGAATCAAGAATACTACATTTTTAGAGCAGCGCTTCTAAATTTTCTTAATGTCATTTCTTATTTAAGCTTACCTCCATAACTCATTGCTTTAAAAGTTTTTGAGTAAAACGCTCTGGGTGGAATACATCTTAATTTAAAGCTCAGACGCAGCAAACATTGAAGGAGGGATACCAGCAAGTTGATCACTGATGATGGTTCATATCGAACTCGACAACTAAAGATTTGGAAAACTTTCTACTTTAAGACTTAACAAATAGACAGAAGAAGAAAATCTTAACGATATAAGGGTTGGGTTTTCGCACAGCATGCGATAAAATTTTCCATTCAGTAAATAATATTTATCACAGGTGATGCACCGTGATTTAGCGGCGAGGAATTGCCTGATTGATGCAACGGACACTTGTAAAATCAGCGACTTCGGATTGTCATTGTTAGGACGACTTCACAAAGAGAAGAATATGGTGAAAGTACCGGTAAGGTAAGTAGAGGACATCTGCCTTCCTGGGTACGTCAGTGGGGCGATGGTGTACACATACGAACAAAAAAAAAACGTCAAAACTATCAAATATGCAAAGAATTGTGCGGAAACTCAAAAAAGGAAGAAACTCACAAAACAGTAAAGAAAACCTATAAGAATAATGTAATGAATAACATTACAAAGGATTGCACTACCATAGATAATATGATAGTCTTATTCAGAACTTCTTTTAAAAGTTGTTGCCGATACCATATTTTATCATTGTCTTTTAACTTCTACCTGCTGCCTCTTCTTTTCTTTTACCAGGTTACGTGAAATATAACCACATATATACTGACGTATGAATAAAACTCAGAACCTCAGCTGCGCTTCGAATCTGCGACCACCTTAACCGGAAGCTCACATGCTGCCCACCACACCAACCAAGGTCCTAGCTTTGCCTGTCTCTCAGCCATCTCACTTATTTTTTCACTCTATCAGCGCTATTAGCAATCATACCTCAACGGCAGATCTGGAAAGCATAAATCGGCATTGTATCCATTCAAGCTGAAGTTGGATTTCATAAGTGTTTATGTACTGCATATTTTTCCTTTCATGGTAGCGCACTATGTGAAGAACGGCCACGAGGTACTCTATCGGCCACATCAGGAATCACGGCTAACATGGCTGAGAGAAAGACGAAACTAGGGCCTTCGTTGGTGTGGTGGACGGCGTGCGAGATTGCATAAGAGCATTCACGGGTTCGAAGACCGGCCGAGTTTCTGAGTTTTGCTCATAAATTAGCATCCTTGTGGTTGTATATCACACTATAGTTCATTTGCAGTTTATTTCATAAATATTAAATAGAATTAGGCATTTTGGATAAAATAGGGACATATCTTTTCTAAATATCACGAGAATCTTGAAATCGATAACAAACAAGGACAGTACTGGCCGTCAACACTAAGAAACATAAAAAGAACGAAAAGAAAAACTAGCTGACAAATAAACAAACAAGCAGATAAAGAAATAGACAGACGGGCATCAGCAGAGGTACACATGCAGGAAAACGAAAATCATGCTAACACTCAGTCAAACAGACAATTGGATGAGGTAACTTTCTAAGGCGCGTACAGTATCTCTGCACTTATAAATTTACATTATAATCAGACAACATTGTGAAATACCAATATCAACGTTAACGTAATAGATGGTTAGCACCGGAAACACTGAGAAGTGGCACCTATTCGAATAAATCAGATGTATGGAGTTATGGTGTTCTAATGTTTGAAGTATTCTCGAATGGTAAAGTGCCATATGAACATGTGAAGGTAAGAGAACGAATTTCTGATCAGAGTTCTAAATAGAACTGCACAGTTGTTTTAGTAAATTCAGTAATAGAATTCAATGCAATTACCACATTTGACGACTGGAAAAACAGAAATCATTTCTCTACGTGCCGTGGTTTAACGAAATTAGCATTTGACGTCATACCTTTAAAGTAAAAAGTATTGTTATTCAATTGTAGAAGCTAGGAATATTACGCAACGAAGTCCTCGGAGGTCTTCGTTTGCAACCGCCGTCCGACATGCCATCAGAGGATTGCGCCATTATGATAATGTGTTTTGAAAACGATCCCGCTAAACGATCATCCTTCGCCGATCTTGAGGAAGCGTGTGTTATTTTTTTAAGCACTAAAAAAATCTATTGTGTTAGACTACTTTACCTGATGGGGTTCGACTTCCATCGTGCATCAAACAGTCAATCAGGGCTTACATCTTTTACACGTCCAATATGTGAAGCGTTATCTGCTTTCATAATTTATCCTTGAAATTCACTACAAAAATGTAAGTTAAACATCCACTTTTTACCTGATGGGTTGAGCCACTAACTTTTATTTTAAATTATACAATGGATGGCAGTTAGTACAGTGGGCACAGGTACCGTTCAATAACAGCGCATGGTCACTGGTTCGAACCATCTCAGAGATAACCATCTCTCCCACACCCATCAACAAACTGGTATCTGACTTGGGAATGGTTCCCTAAAATCCACAAAGGCAGATGATTATGATAAAAAGTTGCAAACATTCAAACAGAACATTCCAAGATTGTGAGAAAATCAATTCGACTGTCATTCAATGAACCATTTATGAAGAAGGCGAGGTCTTGATTTGGTATCCTAATTGATAAGTAGAATTAGGTGAGTTTCATGTATAATGGATGCAAGGCAGTGAACTGAGTGGTAAAAGTGCTGAAATCATAACATGGGAAGCTGAGTCACATAAGCACAAATGGGTGTTCAGGTTTGCGAATTGCCTCTGTCACATGCACATTAATGGTTGTTCAGCCAAAGAGAAGTCTGCCGTGTCGGAACCATTTTAGTCGCCTGACACCAAACTTTCCTCTGATCCCAACGGCCTGCAACTGCTTGAAGAGAGAAGCCGGAAACGCTTCACTAGATCCAAGTTTCCTAGGTAAAACAATCCGGACCACTATTCGGAATGTGTCTGAGGGAAGCACGAAAAAAATTCTCTGAAAGCGCTCAAATTTACAGTCGGATTTAATCATCCGTGCGAATGCCAAACAAAAAACGGTGTGGTACCAAACAACGTCTTAGAACGGGACATCTAAGCCCATTAGTAATTTGTTTCACACTATTGCTATTTAGGAACTTAGAAATAAAATCACCATGAAATAATAAGAACCAGGTTAAAGACCATGTACAAGTACAAAAGCATCAATATCGAAAAAATTCCAGCTGAGAATTTCGCCAATCAACTTTATTTTTCAGCTATAAACCGAGCACTGAAGTTTCGAAGTTCTCGAAGATAGTTAAATGGTTTAGCGCTGAAAAAGTCGACTTCACCTAGGCAAAGCTCTAAAGTACGAAAATAGGAGGAAACATCTACTTGTCGGATAATCTTGTTCTTAATATATTAAAAGTGTAATCATCTTTTCTTGTCAATTTTGCAATGGGGAAAACGCTATTTTTAACTCTTTTCGTGAATCCAACGTGGAGAACTTCGGACCCAGTTTGCTTTGTTTCAATATACGTAATTATATCTAGAAGTCAAGTAAAGAATTGACTCACATGGGATACAGCTATTACTACCGTAGACACTTTCTACTGACCACTTTCAAAGGGTTCATCTAAAACGTTAATCAGATTAAACAGTAACCTTTGCACTTTGTATAAAGAATTCCTCTATCAAATATAGAATTCTCTATCCACCTAACAAACACATTCTATAAGTCGATACAGAATGCATTTGCCTCAACGTCCACGTGCGTGTCCTACATCCACATCCCATCCTAGCCATTGGGCACGCCACGAGGCACAGCATCTCGAAGCCATTAGGCACACCACCAGGTTCGACAATTACAGCTAATTATTTGTCAACACCATAAGCTTTTATCCTAACATAGCGGTGTTTACCTGACGATCTTGTAGATCTTAAACGTATTAAAATTAATGTAGCATTTTCAGTCTTCATCATTTATCTCTATTTGTTGCAGTGGTTTGAACACCATTCATCTTTAATCTCGTTAATCATCTGCTGAAGCTAGTGGAAAGTACAGTCCTCTATTTGTTTCTGCTGCACGGCAAAGCTTCCATTCTACTCTCCTCGTTTGAAAGACATGAAGAGCAATTCATTTTACGTGCTAGGCTTCAAATTTTTTTATCAATTCCTGACGAAATTGTAACCCGGCGAGCTTCACTAAAAAGTGGTATTTTACACGAGTAGTACTTCTCATGTTCGCCTGAAAAAGACATGAGACTCCTTGAGGGTGAACAGCAACCGTTTCATAAATATATATATATACATATATATACATACATATATATATATATATTTACTTGATACTTGAACGGCCCATCCTCACTAGTTGTGCGGGCCCCAGCATAATGACGATTCTTCAGAAATTTACTGGTTACACCATTGTGGTTCCTTGGAATCCCGACGTCAGCATGATTAAAGTCTGTCCCAAGCCGTCACCACAACAGGCAGTCGCAGTCCTTGTGGATCAGAGGGAGAATTCCCACCACGCGACTAGTTTGATAAAAGGACGGTGTTGGATCCTGGTATTGGTTTACTCTTAACTAGGCTTCCTGATGAAAACAACAGACTCTTTATCAGCTTGGAAGACCTTGCCATGAGATGAATCCCACGTTGTACATCGCAGTTCGACACCCAGGAACACCACCCAGCCACGGTAAGGCGGGAAACCACCGGAAGGCATAGATAGTAAACTATGTGAGAAAAAAGACATCCGTAGTGTGCTGATGAACGCCATAACACCCAAAAAGAGTAATAGCGCGCTCGTTTACCACGCAGACACCTGCATTCTGAAGTGTCGCAATTATCTCAGCATCATTGTGGTTGTATCGCACACAATACCCTGCGTTGAAAAATTGTAATAGGCTAGAGATAACAAGTTAACACTACATGGCATTATTAACCTTTCTATTTACTGCTTACCCTTTTTAACGGCAGGGTATATATTGCGAAATATTACCTTAATGATGCTGAGATGTGGGCAAAACTCCGGACCGCAAGTGTCTGCGGTGGGGAAGGAAAGCGCTGTTGTCCTTTCCGGGTAGTAACGCGTTCATCACCACATCACGCTGGTCCTTCGTTTCGCCTCTCTCTCAGCTAGTTCCATCGATCTCTGCCGTCAGCAATCACCCTACAACGGGATTGATCTGTGGAGTCCAAATCGGAATTGAACCCAATTAAGCTGAGGCTATAGTTGTAATCACAGTCTTAATCCTTTTATTTACTCTTTTTATTTTATTTAAAAAGGATAAGCAGTTCAGCTTTAACCGTTGTATAAAATTGAATCCGTGTTGATTAATTCCTAAGGGATGCGCCATTCCGTCGACTTCATTAAGTATCGTTGGAGGTGATTCAATGCATATCTGGTCTTTACAATGACTTTCGGTGGCCTGCCGATGTATCGAGCCAGTGCTGCTGTCCATATCCGAACGGTTACGGTGGCTGCGAAATTGAGCATTAGTGGCCGTATCTAAAGAGCGATTTTTTTTCCAACAGAGCAAGGAGTTGCGCAACCAGCAAATCGAAACTGCCAGACCACACACTGCGCTGAACACTCATACGTACTCACTTTCTATTGCAATAAACGGCTATAGAGAACTTCAAGAGTTGAGAACACTATAACGCATTCACAAAAAATCAGGAAGAAATCGTTCGGCGTCAACTCATCTCTTGTTGAGACGTCATGCATTCGATTCGATCTATAACATCCTAAATGTGACTGAATGTATATCTAGTCCTCACAACCTCTTGCGAGGTTTTACCGATATCAGCGTTCTTATCTTCCCAAAGAGTGCGATTTCGCTGACCAGGGACTAGCAGCGCAGTGCACAGTGGCGCACCGGAATACACGTGCAGTTATTAGTTTGATTCCATCGCACGGATCCATAGGCCTCTCATCTGCACGAGGTCGGTAAACTAGTGCCAGAAAGTGACATTCGAATTCCATCAAGCGATTACAAACATGCGCTTCCGAGTGGAAAACTCGACAATCCATCTCCACACGTTTTTCAGACTCAGCAATTCTCCTACGTGTTTCGTCATTTCCAACTGTCATTCGTGGTCTTCCATTGGGTCTACTTCGCAAGATAATGCCTTGCGATTCGAGGACTACCTTTCCTTATACTGTAATCTGATCGATCTGTACTTACAATGCACGTACACTCGCGTCCGAGTAGTCGATAGAGGAGTTGCTGCTGCAGCCAAAAAGGGTGAGGTATATCGGAGTCGGCGGAGAAGTCGGCTGCGTGGGCGTTCTAGTCAACACGAGTTTGTCCATGAACATCGATTCATTCGAACAGCTTAAAACCCGAATCGGACGTTTAACACTAAAAAGATGTAAACCAATACCGGCTTTGACAATCATCGTCTTTAACGTGCCAACATCAAACTATGATGAAGACGAAGTCAGTCGAAGCGTTCTACATGGACTTGGAGAGGTTCTACAGAGAAGACCATACATTCTTCAAGGTCATCATTGGAGATTTCAATGCCAAGACTGAGGCAAGAAGATCGTCTGAGGAACGTCACATTGGGACCCACGGATTGGAATTGAACGAGCAGGGTGAGCGCCTATCTGGGTTTATGATGGCCACCAAGACCACCCATGGTAACTAGCAATTTCAGAAGCCGCACCCTCAACGCTGGACAATGGAGTCTTCCAATAAAGAGTACCATAAATAAATAGACCACATGGTAATTACAAGGTTTTGAATAACCGATGTTGCTGTTGTCCCATAATTCCTCAAGGGATCAGATTACCGTCTCCTTCTACACGCAAGTTTCTATTTCTTGCGGAAAGGAGGAAAAGCCATTGTATTAAAAACCATGGTCCTAGAACCACCGTGAACTGGGAATTATTCATTTCATTAGTCAGCTGCTAAAAAGATGCTGTTGTCGATAACATCGGCGAAGAATACGATCGGTTCATTCAACATTTTCTCGTAAGCCCTATGAAGGCTGAAAGTTTGGAAGTCATCAAGAGACGATTGTCTCCAGAGACAATCAAGGTGATACGCCAGCGTGGAATCGCACGTGCTGCACGCAACCTCGAAATGACGTCCGAGCTTGCGAAACAGTGCAGACAGGCAATAAAAGAAGATCTTGAAGAGAGAAGAGCAACAGTAATGGTCAAGGCTGCGGAGGTTGGGAAAAGCATTCGCAATGCCCACCGAAGCTTCGACAATTATAAGACCAAGATGACTGCACTCCGACGCCCAAACAGAACGGCAACAGCGTCCACAAAGGCAATTGAGAAAATCATCAATGAATACTATTCAGACCTCTTCGATACCCATGTGCACCTTCCGTCATAAGAAATAAAGGAGGATGGATATGTTGTACCACCGGTTCTCCCTTCCGAAAACCGACATGCCATTTGATCGGTAAAAATCGAACAGCACCAGGTCCAGCCAGGATGAGATCAAAGCATCTGAAAAACCTTCTGCCAGTCCTCGTAAGCCCACTGGCTTTGCTCTTCACACGTTACCTATCTGAATACAAGGTCCCTACTCAGCGGAAGACCAGCAAGACCGTGTTATTGTTCAAGAAGGGCGACCTACCTACGATATAGGCAGCTATCGCCCAATCTGCTTGCTTTCTGTCGTCTACAAACTTTTCACTCGAGTCATCTTGAACAGGATTGACAGAACACTGGACGAAGGACAGCCACGCGAGCAAGCAGGGTTTCGAAAAAGATTTAGTACGATGGACCACATTCACAAGATAACAAGGCTTATTGAACTCTCTAGAGAGTACAAAAGACCGCTGTGTCTCACTTTCATCGATTTAAAGAAGGCCTTTGACTCAACTGAGATAGATGCAGTCATTGAAGCCCTTGGTAATCAACGATTCCCTAATCAGTAAGCAAAGATTCTTTGTGAGCTGCACAAAAAATTCACAACCAAAATTTCACAATTCTCCAACGATATTAACGTTGACGTCAAAGGAGGAGCTAAGGAAGGCGATACAATGTCGCCATAATTATTTACTGCCACCCTCCAGAACGTCATGCAAACATTGGAATGGGATAATATCGGAGTGAAAATCGACGGTCGGCAGATACATCACCTTCTCTTTGCTGATGATATCGTCCTTATAACACCAAACGTTAGCCAAGCGGAACGTATGCATGCAGACTTTGATAAAGTGGGTGGAAAGATTGGTTTTCGCCTAAACCTCAAAAAAAAACGATGTTCATGAAGAACGGATTGGTTTCGTTTGCCCCATTCACGCTCAACTGAACGAATATCTCCGAATGCTCCAGTTCTTTGCTGATGATATCGTCCTTATAACACCAAACGTTAGCCAAGCGGAACGTATGCATGCAGACTTTGATAAAGTGGGTGGAAAGATTGGTTTTCGCCTAAACCTCAAAAAAAAACGATGTTCATGAAGAACGGATTGGTTTCGTTTGCCCCATTCACGCTCAACGGAACGAACATCTCCGAATGCTCCAGTTATGTCTATCAAGGTCGGCAAATCAATATGATGAACGGCTTTTGGAGAGCTTTCAAGAGCATCGAGTATGTAGTGAAGAGAACAAAGCAGACCCGACTCCGTGCCCACCTTTTCGATTCAACGGTACCTACTGACCTACGTTATGCTTCAGAAACCTGGTCGAGGCGTAAGCAGAATGAAAGATCACTCAGCGTTATGGAACGCGCAGTAGAAAGGACGATACTAGGAATATCCCGTTTCACACATGTAAGGGATGTTTTCCGAAGCTCCGACCTGTGTCAACGATCAAAAATCAAATATGCCGTTCTATACTCCAAGCGGTCGAAGATAAGGTGGGCCGGACACGTAATGCGATTGAATGATGACAACCGATGGACAGGAGCCATTTGTGAGTGGATTCCTCGGGATGTCAAATTTGCTCAAGAAAGACCACCGATCCGATGGTCAAAGTTCTTCACGAAGGGTCTCGAAGAAAGAT
>MQTX01000482.1:27697-41090 GCA_009735665.1 Angiostrongylus cantonensis | reverse complement strand
GATTTAGTACGATGGACCACATTCACAAGATAACAAGGCTTATTGAACTCTCTAGAGAGTACAAAAGACCGCTGTGTCTCACTTTCATCGATTTAAAGAAGGCCTTTGACTCAACTGAGATAGATGCAGTCATTGAAGCCCTTGGTAATCAACGAGTCCCTAATCAGTACGCAAAGATTCTTTTGTGAGCTGCACAAAAAATTCACAACCAAAATTTCACCATTCTACAACGATATTAACGTTGACGTCAAAGGAGGAGCTAAGGAAGGCGATACAATGTCGCCATAATTATTTACTGCCACCCTCCAGAACGTCATGCGAACATTGGAATGGGATAATATCGGAGTGAAAATCGACGGTCGGCAGATACATCACCTTCTCTTTGCTGATGATATCGTCCTTATAACACCAAACGTTAGCCAAGCGGAACGTATGCTTGCGGACTTTGATAAAGTGTGTGGAAAGATTGGTCTTCGACTAAACCTCAAAAAAAACGATATTCATGAAGAACTGATTGGTTTCGTTTGCCCCATTCACGCTCAATGGAACGAACATCTCCGAATGCTCCAGTTATGTCTATCAAGGTCGGCAAATCAATATGATGAACGGCTTAGCTCCAGAGCTGAGCAGAAGGAAACGAGCGGTTTGCAGAGCTTTCAAGAGCATCGAGTATGTAGTGAAGAGAACAAAGCAGACCCGACTCCGTGCCCACCTTTTCGATTCAACGGTACCTACTGCCCTACGTTATGCTTCAGGAACCTGGTCGATGCGTAAGCAGAATGAAAGATCACTCAGCGTTATGGAACGCGCAGTAGAAAGGACGATACTAGGAATATCCCGTTTCACACATGTAAGGGATGTTTTCCGAAGCTCCGACCTGTGTCAACGATCAAAAATCAAATATGCCGTTCTATACTCCAAGCGGTCGAAGATAAGGTGGGCCGGACACGTAATGCGATTGAATGATGACAACCGATGGACAGGAGCCATTTGTGAGTGGATTCCTCGGGATGTCAAATTTGCTCAAGAAAGACCACCGATCCGATGGTCAAAGTTCTTCACGAAGGGTCTCGAAGAAAGATGTAGTGCTCGACGTCCAGAAAGGCAATTGAGAAAATTATCAATGAATACTATTCAGACCTGTTCGATACCCATAGACACCTTCCTGACAGTGAGAAACAAGCAAATGTAAACAAAAACTCTGCGGAGTGTGCTGCATCTTACATTGATTTTCTACTGAAAGGTTGCTGGTTTAACTACAAGGAATTCACTTCACTTCGGATATCCGTGTGAAAAAGTGCAGTTACGGCGAGCAAAGCCTGTTCTGTTGCTTTCAATAAACTTTATTCCTAGGCTTTTGCATTACTTTGGAATGAATCACAGAATGCTATCATCAATCGTTTTCCATTTCTGATTCTACCACTCGCGTATGAGCACCTCTCTTAAAATCCTTGAATAATGTTTTTCACGTAGTCTTTCACCTTATTTGACTCATATTTCATTGCAAGCTCCTCACCTGACAGTGAGAAACAAGCAAATGTAAACAAAAACTCTGCGGAGTGTGCTGCATCTTACATTGATTTTCTACTGAAAGGTTGCTGGTTTAACTACAAGGAATTCACTTCACTTCGGATATCCGTGTGAAAAAGTGCAGTTACGGCGAGCAAAGCCTGTTCTGTTGCTTTCAATAAACTTTAATCCTAGGCTTTTGCATTACTTTGGAATGAATCACAGAATGCTATCATCAATCGTTTTCCATTTCTGATTCTACCACTCGCGTATGAGCACCTCTCTTAAAATCCTTGAATAATGTTTTTCACGTAGTCTTTCACCTTATTTGACTCAACTTTTCTAACTGGAATCATGGTAACTGTGAAAAGTACGAAGACACTGAAACGTTAACCGTAATAAAGCATGACCAAATCCTCGTGTAAGCTTATGGACACAGAAACGCATATCTGAGTCAGTTACTCTGTTTGTGGATACAGTAGCAGGACTCGACTGCTTTTTAAGTACTGTAAAGTACTGTAGTCTTCCTGGTCGCGCAGACCATAGTGATTAGAGGTGCACTACAATAGAAACGTGAATCTTGTTTGAATCCCGCACTACGCACTCGCACAGCCTTCCACCCTCTAGGGTTGCAAAAGTACCGTAAGACTTGTATGGAGGAAAGACAGCACACTGTTGATAAATTGCTAAATCACCGCTAGCAAGTGCATAGGCTAGAGGTGTTGTCATTCATTTCTTACGATGGCTGAAAATATACAGCTCTCGGCGTTAATCAATACATGAAAGATTCCTCGTGCAATCGAACTTCACGAATCATCGTCGAAGGTGAGTAAATGCATATTTCTTCGTAGTTCTTTCACATTGTTAATTCCTCTTTGGCTAACAACTACATACGCGAAGAAATCAAGTTGGGTTAACTTGGCAAAGTTCTTTAGACCAGTACAGACTAATAGCCGCAGCTGGGAACCTATGATGGTGTAAGAAAATGAACTGGCATGGTGGTTTCACGCCTCACCGTAGCTGAAGGTGACTGAATGCGTTGCAGCGGCATAGGCTTCAGGAGCTTCCCTATAAAATCTCATCTGAATTGAAGCGATAAGGTGTCAATGAAAACCAAGTCCTAGAGGAGCCCAGCTATGTAGCAAGACCAACATTCTCCGCAAAAATACTAGGAATAAAATCACACAAAACTCTAACGATTCTGCGTGTAACGTGAGTAATCATTATAGCCCATATGTTAGAAGCTAAGATTGGACAAATTTATAGCACAGAAAAACTCGACTATGAATAAGTAGTTACTGAATCTTCAAAGCAGTTAAAATGAGGATGTCATATTTTTAGGGGCGATGCTATACGTATCATGAGAATAAGGCGACAGAACAGCTTTGCTACATGACGGGCCCCAGTAAGGAATTCACTAGTGTCCGCGAATAAGTGAAAAGCTAGAGCTACAGGACTGAGGTATCTCAAAGACTAGCGACATGGCTTGTGCATCGCTGATTCGTTCGATAGCAAATTCAGATGAACCCTTATCACTTCCTGGTGTTCTGCCATGTCTATCAATCACTGGGCCTTCGGTCCCCAACCATCAGTGTTTGAAAATTATTTGAAAAATTAGAATTAAATCTCTGAAATCAGCGTCTTTTGTTTGATTATCATGATTTTCGTTGCTTTATTCACCTGATGGAATATCTTATTTCATCGCCAATTCACTCAACCCAGTCACGATCCGTTGGGTGGGAAAACTTCAATATGCTGATGTACCTATCTTAACACCGTTAAGAAGGGTACCACAGCTACGTCTCTAAGTCACCAACTCAACTTTCTGTGTCTTGGCTATTTATCAACCTTTTGACGACAACGCATACCATGTATGAAAGGCCGGTGGCTGAAAACATCTCGCATACTACTGATTTTATTGTGAAGAGATCACACTTGATGGTTTCCTGATTGTAGAGACAACCATGTGTGTGTAACCTAGGCGTCCAATGAACATGGATAACGACGTAAAGGAGAAATTGGATGGAAGGAGAGAAGCAACCGGGCCGCATTCGAACCTCTAGAAGAAGCCACCGTCCAACTAAAGGACACGAAAATCCACGCTCACCTTTTCTATTCAACGGTCGTCCTAACGTCCTGTTACGCAGCAAGTGCTAAACGAACACACATCCGTAGCGAAACATAGAAAATCCGGTCGTAGAATGCAAGAACATACGCCAGATGGACCGAACGAACTGTTGTAGGGTGGACTCCTCGAAGACATAGAAGTCTCCAACCACCTACAACCTGGGCGGACCAGTTCGTATACAGCCATCAATCTGCCGTACTAGCAGCTTCCGTTGCTTTAGAGAACACAGTAGAAGACTCACACCCGCCTTCATTTTCGAATCAAACAACCACCAAGTATGACCACTTCGAAGGAAGGAATCGAGCGGAAACTGTGCTGGCATCTACACAACACGTGAAGACGGCTCGTCCAAGTAATTGAGTAGGTTCTTCCGTATGTGATGGAACTCAAATTCACACTAAATATTTCTTTGCAAACGAGAATCACTTATCGAAAAATTGACAGCGAATTTCATTTCAGCAAATATATCGCTCGCTGTGAAATCTTCGATATTGTGCCATCGAGCGTTTTTTATTGAACTGAACTTGTTCTGATGAAAACCGCCGAATTTAGATGAATCTAATTGTGACTGCTCTATGGACTATGAGACTACTGCACAATATCGTTCTGAAGAAAACACGGAAATGATGACTACCGCAGTAAAAGTCCGAAGATGTTGTTTTCGAGATCTTCTTCCATATTCAGGAGATGGTGTCGTTCCAGAGATCATCCGATAGTCGACTCGCTAAATTTGAAAGAGAAAAATGAAAAATTCTCAACAATGCGCTTACATGAAACATTATTATCCAAAAATGCAAAATAATGTCAGCATACCTTTCCAATCAAACGCTGACTGAACCGACGGGTGGAAGGCACCGTCACCGCGTCGAACATCTTGCACTGAAGAACGTGGTGCCAATTATAAAGAATTAACAAGCTTCGCATCAGAAATTGAGTTAGAAACATGTTCTAAACCTTGTCACGTATCTACCTCACAGCGCTTCATCCAGTCGAAAACTCTTTCCAACCATTACTTTTTGATATGCCGCCTCACAGCGCTTCTCACAACATCCAAAATGAGAAATAAGCAAACTGAGATAACCAAAAAAATTGATTCAGCAATGGAAGTGCTTAGATCTAATAAGACCAATCCTACATCTGTGTCAGAGCTGCAAGCCAATGAGTGTTCGATGTTTGAAGTGAATAACTGAGGAATACTTCTGATGAAGCAGAAGCTTCAAGCACAACACTTGCCGCATTACTTGTATAAGGACCAAATATGCCATCCAGGGAAAAAGAATGAAGTTTTGAAATCAAACGCAGCATAAGGCCGAGTGTAGCGAAGTGTTCGGAGTGCGACACACCATGTGATCGCTCCGTATGTCTCAGGCTCAACAGGCCTCTTACGCCACCGATGTCGCAAAATTGGTAACAGACATCTCTGGGAAGAAATCAGTACTGGCTCGCTCCAAAGGTAGGCCACTGTGAGTCATTGTGGAAACCTGATATGAGTTGTGAAGACCAGATGTGAGCCCAATCACCTCCATCGATATTTAGTGATATAGAAAGCATGAAGTGTCCCTCAGGCTATGATCAGCGCGAAGAGCTTCAGCTTTCATTTTTTTTTCTTCCGCAAAGCGCCAAGAGCGAAGAATTAGCATTTATAACTACTTCCAACAGTAAACCCATTTTGTTGCCACACTGGTCGCACTCATCACTAATTGTGACGAGGTTGTAACAAACCCTTTTTCTGCCAACACATGCGCATCATCGTCTTATTCGCAGCCCTGATGAATAAAGTGTCCAGAGCAGTTCAATTCTGTGACATGTGCTTTTGCAGCACTGAATCAAATTGAGGGGATTGAAGAATCATAGCAATGAGGTTGCGCAAGTCAGTAATGTCAACAAATCAAGACATTCTCTATTCATGCCGAGCTCCAGTAAGAATTAGTGATGAACATAGTGCCCTACCAAACGGCAGATAATATTATTCGAACTGATGGAGAGCGGAATACCACAAAAAAAAACAAAATTTAGCTCTTCGTGAGGCTAGTTCATTCGTGCGGTGCTCCACTCTAGGCGGTTCTACTCAATGCGACCACAGACACTCTTAATTACTACTATGGGCACAAGACTCGAAACATTTTTGTTTGAAGAGAACTATGGCGATATGGTGTTCGCTATAAAACGACTAAATTAGTGCACCACAACTGCGCGGATTTCGTCTGAAGAAATCCGAAGGAATTAGAACACACCTGGTTTTCCATCTCAGAATCGATCTCGACGTATGCTGTCGTGTTCCTAAAAACACATAATTAAAATATGATTGCATTGCACGAATTACAACGCTTCGATGGCAAATTGGGATAAAACTGGTTGCTGCAGAATTTATTTTGATGGCAGGTAGTGGCAGACAGGTGCATAGTTACCACGATTCCTTTCTATTGTCACAGGACCCGACACCATATGTATCGCCTGTGTGGATCCCAGCACTTTCTCACTAGATTCGTTTTCTAGTACCCGCTGTCCGCAAAGGAGTTCGGGCTCTTTTAGGCATGCCTTCGGCTGGTGCTGCGAGTCAACGTGTCACTGTCACTAAGGGAGCGGAACAAACAGGTGTCTAATGAACATTGTTGCTTCAACAAGAGAGACATTCCCAAACTAGTTATGAAAATGGAACAGTAATAGCCTCTAACGTCTCGACGGCGAATGAATGAAGAGAATCTGGCGTCGCTCCCAAAACCGATGAAAGCGTATTCGTCTCCAGAATGGCCCTCAAAGATTACATCGAGACTTGGATCACAACGGAGGCGAAGTGGTGGTTTTGCGGCTCTAATTGTTCCTAATGAATATTTCATCGCCAGTCATTAACGCATTCCCCCGGATTCTCAGTGTGTACCGTACCCCAATCCAACTATGAACAGCATTCAAGCGA
The DNA here is from genome assembly GCA_009735665.1 of Angiostrongylus cantonensis. Classification (NCBI taxonomy): domain Eukaryota; kingdom Metazoa; phylum Nematoda; class Chromadorea; order Rhabditida; family Metastrongylidae; genus Angiostrongylus; species Angiostrongylus cantonensis. Next base: position 34,539 of record MQTX01000482.1, on the reverse strand, counting down.
ATTTTAAGTTATCCATCGTGGGGACTTCTTACGTGGATTAGGGGGAGTACGCTTTGCGTAGACAAGTATGCTACGAATTTTCCGGCCTCGAAGTGAGGACAGGGTTGATGGGCTAAGTGCATCTTGGTCGAAACAGTACCTGGGTAGGCATTATCTATCTGGCCTATTTGACTTTCGATATCTCTCCATATACATCAACTTCCCAGTTCCATGACACTCATGCTCATGCCTCTCAAAAACACGTTTTAGATAAATGAATGGTTTACTCGAAGAAGAACAGCTTCAGCCAACTGTTGATCAGCTTTGAAATTGAATTCACCATGCAAACGTTCCAACTCAATGTGAACTATGGAAACATTTGGAGATGCTGTCAACGTGTCACTGTCACTAAGGGAGCGGAACAAAAGGTGTCTAATGAACATTGTTGCTTCAACAAGAGAGACATTCCCAAACTAGTTATGAAAATGGAACAGTAATAGCCTCTAACGTCTCGACGGCGAATGAATGAAGAGAATCTGGCGTCGCTCCCAAAACCGATGAAAGCGTATTCGTCTCCAGAATGGCTGTACATCATTACATCGAGACTTGGATCACAACGGAGGCGAAGTGGTGGTTTTGCGGCTCTAATTGTTCCTAATGAATATTTCATCGCCAGTCATTAACGCATTCCCCCGGATTCTCAGTGTGTACCGTACCCCAATCCAACTATGAACAGCATTCAAGCGAATTGCTATCGTTTGTTGTCAACCCGAAGAAAAATAAGAAAAAAAAACAAAAAGTGAAACGAAAAAAATGAAGACAAATGGAGCAGGGGGAAGCGCACTCATTCAAATTGTACGCCATGCAGCCTCCGTTCAAATCACCTGCGCATCTAGACCGAGGCGATTTCTTTTTGCGGATTGGAGCGCTTTTCGTTGCTGATACCGGCCGTTCATTTGGCGCCTCATTGAACCCCACCACTGCATTTCGTCGTAGCTCCACTCGCATACGCGCAATTTTTCTCCGGCGTTAAGCACCTACTAGCATGGTGACAAATCCCCTCTGCTCCACAAGGGTGGCGATCGGCTATAACAGTGACGACCCTGAGCGGATTTTGGCCTCATTGGGACTCCATAAAACTCCATTAACTGAACCAGCAAATCTACAGAGATGGGGGATTAAAGTTAGGAAAAAATAAACTATTTCTGGAGCACTCTGATCCCAATTTTACGCCCCCAAAGAATGACAAGGCGATGAGCCATATGGAAGGCTGAGCCAGTGCCTGAGTAGAATGTTTTTACCGCGTAATAATTGACATAACTACCACTTCGCCACCATCTTATTTTTGAATCGAATAAAATATTGGCCAATGTCCAAGCTCATCATTTAGGAAGAATTAACCCAGAAAATAAGCTCAAATAGAGCTTCAGCTTAACTGGGTTCAATGGCGATGTAGGCTCGCCAGATCAATCCCGTCGACGGGTGATTGCCGATGGGCACTAATCGACAGAACTAGCTGAGAAACCGACGAAACGAAAGACCCACTTGGTGTGGTGAGCGCGATAGACACCGTAAAGTGTAGTAGCGCTGTGTTTGTTTTACAACAGTTTAACCGAGAAATCAAAAATTGTGGTAGCCTCTTATTATTGCTACATCTGTAACTTCCAGATTTGTAAGTGAGCCATTTTGTAGTACAGATATTTACCCAACCATAACTAACGAAGCTTGAGGAAGTCGAATGCATGGCGCATCGCTCAGGGATTGTTAAATGCCGAATGCTTTGCTCTCCTATTCTCTATACATATTTGAGACCACAACAATACAGGAAAGGCAAATATTAATTCGAAACAATATGCACAAACAGCTCGAGAATACCTAAACACGAAAGGCGTTTCTAAGCCGAATACCTATATTCACGCGACATACAAATTCAAGTGAGAACGGCTGAGGTCAACCTGACATCTGAAATCTCCTAGCACCTGACAATTAAAAAGTAGATGTAAACAAACACCACTATCATTCCACGGATGGATCTCAGTGGTAAATAAGCAAGAAACTTCCCAAGGATTCAACCAAATGCTTTAAGGATTGCATCTGCCTTATCCAGTATAATTTCCTGCTAAACAAACACAGAATGTGCAAAATGGGATAAAATGTCAACCTGAGATTAAGAAAAACCAGGAGAAAATGAGACTCAATAAATTCCTTAACGATTTCACAGAGAGGAATTTACTTGTAAACTTTGTACATGAAACTATTGGTACATTTGGGTTATAATAACAACAAGAAGAAATCTTTCTGTACGTAGAGAGGATTCGAGAGCTAGAAAAACGTGATTTTCCGGGCTGAGAAATGCCGTAATCGAAGTTCGGATTACCTGCCGCAAACCTGTCCACGTAGGGTTTGTGCTGAAAGAGCGGACGCATGGCGAATTTCATCTAGATATCATGAAGTTTGTGAACACTTTACAGCAAGGGCACTGAATTCGTTCATTGGTTTGCAGCTTAATAGTGGCGTGGATGTTCTCGGCAACGGAGCTGCAATGCACAGGATAGCGTTCATCGCTGGTTAACCCAAGCGCAGAACGAGCTATACAATTCCATACGGAAACCCACCTAAAGCTAAGCCAACCATAGGTATCACTGCCATCTTGTCAGCAATGTTTAACAAGAAGGCGAGTGGTGAAGAGCTGGCAGATCCCTTGCCTGGCTTCCGATCTCCAAGAAAAGACGCTAATGTCCAAACTACGAATTGTCAGTAAAAGGAAATTGTGCTGGAGCCTGTGCCTCTCTCAGAATTCGTACAGAAACCAATAAGACGTTGAAGCAACTTTAGCTGATGAGTGGAACGCCTAGTATTATTTTCAAAAGGAAGAGGCGAATTTTATCCCAGGTTGTCTCTGCATTCTAGCAACATAAGCTCCCATTCGAGGATAGTGAATACCAGGGAAGTAACTGAAAATCAATAGCATTTGTCACCACCTATAAATATTATTGAGGAAAAAGGTAACACAATTTGAAAAGAGTCCACCTTAGAGCATTCCTATCTAGATACCCATGTAATTAACATTAAAAGCAAATTTCAGGCTCTGTAATGCTCATTTTTAAAACACTAAGAACTTTAGATCAATAAAGTTCTTTCACTTAAACTGAATGTCGAGAGAGAGTGCGATGAGCCGTAGACGTTTGAGAAACGGCCAAAGCGCATAGTCGGATAACCGAGGGTACGACCTTAAACATCAGTGGTAATCAAGGTAACATCGGATCTGACAAACTGAAGATGGTGCCTACTTAACACCTCGGCAGTCCCGTCATTTTGTACTTTTTCCGATCACCGTCTTCTTCGTGCAAAGATTTGATTAAGACATAAGGTAGAAAAAAATTTATTTCACCGACGACGAAGAAAAAGTCTAGCTGGCTACGATGAGAACATTCTATACGAAGCCTTATCCAAATGTAACTGGCAGATTGAAGAAGACCCAACCAAACACTACGGGTTTCTTGCCGAGGGATTGAAAAGCTGTGCCGAATATGCCTCAGTTCCTCAAGCAAGATCTGCTCGCATCTCCACTTCTACTAAGGAGTTACTCTAAAAGAGGAGAAAACTGAAGGGTGTTATGGAAGACCAAACCAACATCCCTTCAGGCGAAAGAAAATACTGGAAGCAGCAGAAAAAAGCAGCCTGACAAAACGTCGTCGAGAGATGCGTGACTATAGTGTTCCGCTGTCAACCGTGATTAACAGGGATGGGACTGTAAAAACTTCCCGCCACACCATAACCTGCCACGAAAAATGAATAGGTAGTAAATAAAAAGTGACTACACTATACTTCGAAACCGACTTTCCTTGAACCTCGGTGTGCTTAATCAATACGTATTCTTTGTTTGATGAGCTTACACAAGGTTGATAATAACATTTATTACCGGCTAACGTTTCGACGTCTTCGTCTTCATCAGAGCCGATGATCCGAGTCGATGGTCCACGCTTCTTGTTCGTCTCGATGCGGCGGCTTCCCCTTCGTGTCGAGTCAGGTCTTCTTCAGCGTTCCATCTCCTCGAATGAGGCACACTCCTTCAGTGATGCCCTTTTATACACGATGCTGATGGTGAATATAATGATAATGTCCGTAGATTTGAACATGCGTCATAACAGCAAGAAAAATCGCCACGAGTATAGTGGCTTCGAATTAGGTATTTCAAAATTTACAATACACCGGGTTTCTATGGGCTTCGGTATGAATGATCGATATTTGCTCTTATATTCTTATAAATTGCTCGGCCTAAGCTGAAGCGAGGATGATAAAAGTCGTTGTTTTAACTGTAGTTGTTGTTTCCGTGATTCGATGGCCGACGTTCAAGCGATTTCGCCTTTTTCAGAGCCATTTTGCTAGGTGTGGGATCACCCGCACATGGGATGATGGACACAACAACCACATCAAATACGCGTTAGGCCAACAGAGAGAGTTCGTAGGAGTGCTTCAAAATATGCTATTCTAGCACTCACCGTCCCCATGTCCATCGTCGCGTTTTCGACGACAAGGTAGGCGACATGAGTCATAACAGGGGACATAAACTGCATGCATAAGGCCATCGAGCAAGTGCCGTTGGTAGCTGACACCTACTTGAGAAAGTACAGCTGTACACTCACAATTTAGGGCAAAAACATACGTAATGCTTGGAAAACTCCGCATATTGCTCTACACAAAATTATAAAGTTATAAGCGAAAAGTTTACAATACGTCACAGCAGCTGAGCTTGTTGAAAAAGGACTCTTCAATAAATCGAGGAAGCTAAGACGACGACGCACAGAAATAAATATGGCACTATGAACATAACCACGCGTGCCAATAGGGCCTATGCAACAAGCTTCTCTGTAGAAAATGGCTTGAAAATGCCCACCAAGCCTTCCATTTGTCCAGAGTGAGAATTAATATCTCATAAGAGTTCTGAACTTGGTTGCATATTTAATTCACTTCAATGGAAGTAAAAATCGTGGTATCTTTGAAAGAAGTCCACCTTAATGATTTAACGGCATTGCGTTGCCCACTTGTCCTCAACCGCGTTGTAGACGGGTACTCTTTTCCCGCATCATCAATTAAGTTGAGTTCCACCTTTTAATACAAAAATATGGTTATGACTGCATCTATCCCATCACGTAGACCTATAAACTCGGCGATTGGCTTCTAGCGAAGAGCAATAAAAGCAAAGGATCAAAATGAAAAGCTCGAAATAAGGGCCAAAAAACCATGCTGATCCGGAACAGAGAATTGAAAGTTTCGTCATCACTGAAGCTTCCAGATTCCTAGGTGCCGAACAGCTATTTAGACTTTGAAAGTTCCCTCCTATCAATAAAGGCAATAATAAAGCTAAGAAGTAGCTGGACATTTTTGCCTAGAACCTGATTTGACAACCAACGATATACGGGAACACTCTGGCACGGATTTCTAAACAGCTAAATAGAAAGTAACTTGGAATCTACACTGTTCTTCTGCAAGGCGAACGAATTACGCAGCCAAACAAGCAAGTGGATCAAAGAGCTCAAGATTGATATATTATGTCTAGAAGCAATGAAACTCATCACGCATGAAAGGGAGCCTGTAGAATAAGATAACCAGATAAAGGATGAAACACAAAGCTCTCGGCGTTGATCAATTTCCGAGGCATGCACCATGCATTCGGCTTCACCAAGCATCGTTGAAGATGATCGAATGCATGTCTGGCAATCGCGATGACTCGCGATGGCCTACCGATTTATCGAGTCAGTGCTGTTGTACTCCCACACAAGTCTGGTACCAATTTGCAGACCCCGGAGGGATGGGAAGCTTGGTGAGCTACCGCCTTGGGTGTCGATCATATGCGTGTGTCGAAGGGCACCTCCGAGAAATGCACCCGTCATAAGTAACCAGATAATAACAGAAATTAACATAAATGACTCTCTTTAAGTATAAGCACAGCATATCTGTATTCTTTTTTCGCCCACAATCCCTTGGAAATTTCGTGAATGACCAAACAATTCCGTCATCCATTGTTTTCTTTACCAGTTTGCAGCGACGTCCTTCGAGATTTAACATGTTTTCGTTACAATGAAAAATCCTGCTTCATTTTCATTAACCGCGAAAAAATATTTCTACAAAGAATAGCAGATGAGTGATATTCATTAATATTATAAGCAAACGCACAAAAAAGCATCAATATGGGTTAAACTACGTCGGACCAGGTAAGTGTCTAATACATTCCCTGAGAAGAACACTGAAAGAAAGAGAAGAAAAGGCTAACCAATACCAAGCATTTGTCAGTGCAACGAGTATAGCGATGAAAAAAATGATATGATAAATGGATATGGAGGTAATATACGCCACATACGAGGTAAGGTCATACTGGAAATCACAGCAATAATAAATAAAGAATACTTGCAAACATGGGCACATGAGTGAAATCACCCTCTGCATTTCACTACGGATTCCCGACTGGAACACAAATATCCACTCCAACTGTTTGAGTTTTTCGCTATATAGCAGCTGGAAAACAACTGTTTTAATGCTCTCCAGCGAAAAGTTCTATGAGAAAAACATGGATACTTTCAAGCTGAAAGAAAAACTACACGATGAATAAAATCGTACCTCCCAAGTAAGGCGCTCCTTCTCGAAGCTTTCCAAACAGGATTCCACGATTACTATGGAGTCTGTTTCCATCGTCGCAACGAATGAGTCCACTTTTTGGTAACATATCACACCGTGTCTCTTTAGAATGTGCATGTGAGAGAAACCTATGCGAGAAATGACCAAACACATACCACTCACTATCCTTCTTAATTCACTTTTCCTAGCGAGTCTTCATACATCTGAATAGAAAGTATACAAACCAT
>MQTX01000481.1:0-42432 GCA_009735665.1 Angiostrongylus cantonensis | reverse complement strand
AACCGAAGCCACTCGTCAAACCTGGAAGACTTTCGTGGATGGGGGACTCGATCCCCACCGCAGACACCTACAGCCCGCGGTTCCCATGGGTTTTTATGAACTCAGTCTTCTTTCGATTTATACGCAGTCTGACCTTTTTCCCCGCTTTGTTGAGCTTATTGATCATCATCTCTGATTCGATAGTACTTCTAGAAAAAATGACAATGTCGTCGGCGAAACGAAGGTTTGATAGGAATTTTCCACCAATACATGTGCCTTTCCCATCCCAATCGAGTTATTTCACAATCTACTTCAGTGCAGCACTGAACAGCTTTGGCAGTATTGTGTCGCCCTATCAAGCCACTTTTTCCATGGACATTGCAGCAGGTCGATGGTAGGGTTGGATTTAACTCGAACGTCCGGCGGAAGAATTCCATGTGGTTTTTCTTCAGCGGGGATATTAGGGCCGGGGATGGGGACTGTGGGACAGAAAGGTTAATGTAGAACGTTTCCGCCAATAATTTCATGTAATGGAAAAAAGTTTGGACGATGTCATTTTCGTTCATCAAGGCTGACAGCAGAACAATAAACTCACACAAGACTCGACGACATTTTTTCAGGCTGATTCTCTTCTCTGCTTCTTTCAGTAGTTTTTTCTGCTTGTATCGTTATAGATCTTTCTGCAAACCTCTTCTGTAGCTGGTATTTATTACTAACCATGCTAAACGTGTTGCAGTATGATCAAGCTTCAGTTTTCTTCTCTTTTCGGAAAACTCTTTAGTACTGATGGAGATGCGATCAGATCTTCTTGCTTGAGGAACTGAGGCGAATTTGGCACAGCTTTTCAGTCCTTCGACAATCACGTAGTCGGCAGTTGGGTTCTCCTTAATGTGCCAGTCAAGTATGGATAAGACTTCGTTCGGAATGTTCACGTCCTATACAGCTAGACTTTTCTTCGTGGTCGATGAAGAGAGTTCTTTTCCAGGTTGCGAATGAATCGAATCTTTGCGTGAAGAAAGCGGTGATCAGAACCAGCACAGAATGAAGGGGCTACCGATGGCCTGCCGATGTATCGAGCCAGTGCTGCTATCCCACCAGACAAATCTGGGACCAATTTGCCGACCTCGGAGGAATGGAAAGCTTGGTGAACGTTGTAGGCGGGAATAGATCCCATGTGTATTGCATGGTACCTAGGACCACTGCGCCACCCACATAATGATAACAATGGTAACCATGATGAAATTTTTGAAAAATAGCGCAGCTATAGTATTTCCATTAAACCCTAGTACAAAATGTCGTTGTAGAACATCCGCTGATAATGAATTGGCTAGACCACAAAATTTACAATGAAGAGTTCTTAGAACACCGACCTTATCAACATCAGATTTCATTTCCGTGTAAAATGTCCTAATTTGATCTCGCGCTTTTGTCCCAACAACTTCAGAAGCCTCGTTAAAATCTTGGCTTTGCAAAATGTCTGAAAGCTAACAACCATAACAATAAGTACGTAGGCTAGAATCACACACCGATTTACATTTATTGCGATAAGACCGTAAAGAAAGCAAAACGGCTAGAATCTAAAGGAATTCTACTCCGCCTAAATCTGATAGGGCAATGCTACCATCGGTTCTTGCAGTATATACGCACTAGCATCTGGTTACTTAATTACAGACTTAATGATAGAAAGAGCGTGTAAAAAAGGAGTAAAAGGAAAAGGGGAATTGAATATGACATCGTTGAATGGCAGTTTAGTATTCAATGACCCTTAGATGTTAGAGAAGAAATATTCATTTGCCAACACATAGGCGCCGAATTGTTGATATTCAGCTATCAACTTCGAACCTTCTGAAAAAGTAACGATGATAATCGAACATTAACCGATGACAAAATGCAGAATGGTTGCTGCCCTGACAATGATCATCACCTTTGCACTAATATCAAGATATCTGAAGAGAATATCGACTCGTTCTCTATGAGCCTATGAAGAGATTTTTTATAAGGTGATCAGTGGTGATTTAAATGGCAAAGTAGCGCCTTAAAAACATCATACCACTCTTTCTAGGTTATATCACTATTACTAGGAATTCAGTAGTGACTCATAAACCAAGAGGACTCACCCTTAAGGTTAAAGGAAGCGCTCAGTAGTCTTGTATAGTACAATGTGCCCATGATACTGCTAGAAAGCCGGGGCTTGAAAATCACCGAGAGACCTCTGCATCTGGATTCGATTTGGAAGCATAAGCAACACAAACTGCAAGCGCTTACAAATTCACGGTCAAAATTGCAGGGTTCTGCAGAGAAACGATAGAAGAAGTCTTGGCAGAGATAACAGCAGCAGAGTGTAGTGGGTGCGAACAGCATCAGCAACAAAAACAGGGACTTCAGCAACTGCAACATTAAGATCGTCGCCATCGAGTTTTCTGATAAAACACACACTCAAATTCGTCGTTTTCTCTCTCAGCAGTTGCGAGGTTGTTAAACAGCATACGTTTACTTCCATGCAATAACACACATACAACACAATCGAGGCTGACGTTTCGGCAGAATCGCCTTCTTCAGATCCTGGAAGGGTACACTAATACGCAACTTACTAGGTCAAACAGGTCACAACAGGTTAATAGAAAGTCGATCCTGGATACTATTACACGCTCAAATGTTAAGGGAATGTGGACACCTACGAAATTTCATCTTTTCGAGAGCTACGTCCACCAAGGCATCTGTTTCTCACTTAATTTTTATTTATTTCTCATTCATTCTTTATTTTTACTTGAGTTTACTAATTTTTATTCATTTTTTGCTTAATTTCAATTAGTTGTCTGTTCGATTTTCACTTGTTTTTTATTTAATTTTTATTTACTTTTTATTTTTTTATTTTGTTCTTACTTTTTTGATTTTTGTTTTACTTTATCTATTTTTCTTTAATTTCATCCGATTTATATTTTTCTATCATTTGTCAATATTTGTCTGATTTTTATTCGTTTTTTATTTAATTTGTCTTAAGCTTCCGCTCCGCTCCGCTAAGTGATATTCTCCACTTGAGCTATGATCTTTCTACTGCATTCGATTATTTGAGGCTATGAACACCCATATCGCCAAGAGGATCAGCTTAGGATCATCAACCCGGATCAACGCGGCTCTGGTGAGGGCGAAGGCGTTGGAACATTAGTCGAATGAAATTTTTTTTTTGATGAAAAGTTTGACAAGATACATAGGTACAAGAATGGTGTTATGTCCGTGTTCACATATGCATCCCTATGAACAACAAGATTTGATCGATTGCAGCATAAATACCTCAGACAACCTCATAGTCCCAATTCAAATAAAACATTGGGATGTGATTTAACATCTTTAGCATAAAAGAGAAAAGAATGAAGTGTTAGGCCTTTGCCAAACTCTAAAGGATACGCTACGCGTCCAACTTCTAACATCGGTAACTGAATGAGTATCCGGCATACGTAATGACTTCCAATGACCTTCAGGGCATCGAGTTAGTCCTTAACATAGAGCATATATATGCTATTCCTGTAATATTCGCTCACACTGAGTGTTCATTTTCCTAACACGTGTTTTCTTTTCCCAATAAAAACTTCAGGCGCATCAGCACTAGTAATAAGGATGCTACTTTCAATGTTTAATTAAGAGCTTTGCGCTGCTTAAGGGATGCCGGAAAACTTTTGGGAATTGTGTTCTATAAACAAAAAGCAAGGAAGCCTATTTATCATATGCAACAATAAAAATATTAATAAAACTGAGCTCTAGATTGCCTCAGAATATAGGCCAAATTTTCACATGTCAAAAAATTAAAAAAGGGTAAAGGATAAAGCTCTCGGCGTTGATCAATCCCTGAAGGTTGCGTTATGAATTCGACTTCACTAAGTATCGTTGGAGGTGATTGAATTCATTCTAGCCTTTTGCAATGATTCGCGGTGGCCTGCCGATGTATCGAGCCAGTGCTGCTATCCTCCCAGACAAGTCTGGTACCAGTTTTCCGACCCCGGAGGGACGGAAGGCATGGTAGGCCATGGGTGCAGGGATCGATTCCACGTGCGTGTCGCAGTGGTGCCTCCAACCACGGCGCTACACGCGCCCATATCAAAAAATTAAGGCCGATAAAGGGTTCCAAAGTGTGTATCTAAAGTCTTGACATTTACTTCACGAGCAGAGTGCTGCAACGGCCCTTTCCCGGGCTCACCAATTCTTTCACCACCCCGTAGGGTACCCGTAGGTACCAGATACTGTCGATCCGCCTCTCCTTTTCCAATCTACGTGGAAACCAGTTTGCACAATTTAGGGTTCCGGAAAGAAGTATCTCAACCACAGTTCAATAGCATTCTTGGCGAAGGCGATAAAATCCCGAAGCAGCAACCGAACCCAAATACGAAATCGAGGACCTTTGGGGATGATGGATGTGAGGGACGAAACGAATGCAATAAGAGCTAGAAGCCGCATGGTAGATGTGAAGGCGGGTCATCTAAAATTTAGGAAAAGTTCACTTGAACGCAGTGGTTAATTTGATTGGAATAACCGTTGCATTGTCATAGACATTGACAGAGTTCAATGCTATATACACTTAGATTTCTAAATGATAGTTGTTCGTCTTTAGCAGTATGATCAAGCTTCAGTTTTCTTCTCTTTTCGGAAAACTCTTTAGTACTGATGGAGATGCGATCAGATCTTCTTGCTTGAGGAACTGAGGCGAATTTGGCACAGCTTTTCAGTCCTTCGACAATCACGTAGTGGGCAGTTGGGTTCTCCTTAATGTGCCAGTCAAGTTTGGATAAGACTTCGTTCGGAATGTTCACGTCCTATACAGCTAGACTTTTCTTCGTGGTCGATGAAGAGAGTTCTTTTCCAGGTTGCGAATGAATCGAATCTTTGCGTGAAGAAAGCGGTGATCAGAACCAGCACAGAATGAAGGGGCTACCGATGTGTGAAGTATTCACCATCTTCTGTTTGTCAGATTACAGTCAATCGCCACATGAGTTATGCCGTTGGGAGACTCCCATGTCCAGCTTCGGCTTTCTTTCCTCTGGAAAAGCAAGTTACCATGGAGGAGACGCGCTGCTGACCGGAGTCTTGCGAGACGGATGTCATTCTCATTTCTTCCTCCTAATCCAAAATTTCCGATCCTGTATTCGCTCTCGTTGGCTTTTCCTATTCTGGCGTTGAAGTCTCCGACCACAGATTTGTGATATGCTTTATTATTGCGGATGACTTTTTCCAACTGATAGTAGTAGAACTCTTTTAATTCGCAGTCATCAGCTTAGTCGGTTGGTGAGTGGCATTTGTTGATAGTGGTGTTCTTATGATGCGACAGTTGAAGACGGAGGACGGCTATGCGAGGGGAAAGGATCTCGTATGAGTCAATGAAATGGACAATGGAGGGGTGGACGACAAAGCTTACGCAGCCGACATTTCGTGATGGGACCTTTTCTCCACGCTTTACAAGGGTCCTATTGTTTAGCTTGCGTCTGTAGGTCTATTTGGTTTTTGTTTCTTGTAATGCGATCATATGAAATTTAATGCGATCCGCGGCTACAAGTAGGGTGTGAAGATCGATGTCTGTGGATAGTGTTTTGTCATTTTACGTGCATAGTAAGAAACAATTTCCTTGGCTTGTAGTGCGTGTGTTTATTAGACCCGGTTCCGATGACGTCCTGCGCAACCTGAGATTTTCTAACTTCACACCAGTAGTCTCAACCCGCATGACGCCATTGACGGGAGCAACCAGTGTGCGAAATACTGAGGCTGGCCTACTGCTGGTCGTGCTGCTTCGTCCTTCCTGTAGTCCTGACTTAACCTTGCATGGGCCTATCCAAGTGTTCACCACGATCTGAATCTGAGGAAAGTGTGTTTTCGGCGACGAATCCTTCGTTCTGTCTTCCTACTAGTTGGATTCGAAGAGACATTAAAGCCTCAAACTTAGACAACTTTATTAACTTAGAAGCCTGGATATTTTGATAACCCATCCTCACTGGTTGTGAGGGCCTCAGCACAATCTCGTTTTTATAGGAATTTTGCTGGCTTATCCACTGCGGTTCCCTAGTGTCCCGTGGTCAGCCAAAGTCTGCCCAGAGTGGTCACCACCACAGGCGATCACCGCTCTTATGAACCAGAGGAAGATTCGCCACCATGCCCTAGTTTGGTACGAGGACGGTGACAGATACTGGCGCTGATTTACTCTTAGCTTGGCGTTCTGATGGAAGCGCCGGACACTTTTTCAGCCTGGGAGACTCTGCAGAGAGGATGAATCCCCAGCTGTACATCGCAGCCCACACTAAGAAACACTCTCCACCCACGAGGGGCAAACTGTTGAGAGGACGACTTTGTCTGACAGATATTAACATAGAAACGTGCAGTATATACAATAGCTGAAAGTTAATGACAACATTTATTCTAGAGTAAGCTGAATTGGTCACAAACCTAAAGAAAATGGCGATCAAAGTCTGTGGCAGCACTTCAATGCGCGATTATAAAACATGGGGAGTCACGAATGAAAGCCTCAGTTTATGAGAACACACATTCATTCAGCTTTTATTTAACTCTAGCAACGTCTCTTGATCCCTATTCAGCTATCTGTTTATGGAGCACAAATATTCGGCCTCATTAAGCTTCGTTGGAGGTGAGTGAGTGCGTGTCTGGGCTACACAATGACTCGCGGTGGCCTGCCGATGTATCGAGCCAGTGCTGCTATCCTCCCAGACAAGTCTGGTACCAGTTTTCCGACCCCGGAGGGACGGAAGGCATGGTAGGCCATGGGTGCAGGGATCGATTCCACGTGCGTGTCGCAGTGGTGCCTCCAACCACGGCGCTACACGCGCCCATATCAAAAAATTAAGGCCGATAAAGGGTTCCAAAGTGTGTATCTAAAGTCTTGACATTTACTTCACGAGCAGAGTGCTGCAACGGCCCTTTCCCGGGCTCACCTATTCTTTCACCACCCCGTAGGGTACCCGTAGGTACCAGATACTGTCGATCCGCCTCTCCTTTTCCAATCTACGTGGAAACCAGTTTGCACAATTTAGGGTTCCGGAAAGAAGTATCTCAACCACAGTTCAATAGCATTCTTGGCGAAGGCGATAAAATCCCGAAGCAGCAACCGAACCCAAATACGAAATCGAGGACCTTTGGGGATGATGGATGTGAGGGACGAAACGAATGCAATAAGAGCTAGAAGCCGCATGGTAGATGTGAAGGCGGGTCATCTAAAATTTAGGAAAAGTTCACTTGAACGCAGTGGTTAATTTGATTGGAATAACCGTTGCATTGTCATAGACATTGACAGAGTTCAATGCTATATACACTTAGATTTCTAAATGATAGTTGTTCGTCTTTAGCTATAAGGGATACAGGATTCCGCGTTAATAAAACACAACGGACACCTCAGGTATTCAATTTCGTCTAACATTGTCAAAAGTGAATAATTGCATATATGGTCAATATACGGTGGGCTACTGACGCATAGAGCTGCTGTTTTTGTTTTCTAAGACATGTCTTGGGCCAATCGCTGCCCTCAAAGATGAAGAGTGGTTTATCTGTGACACGAATTCAATACAAAGTCCACGCGCTTAGTGCGGCGTACGGTTAACCACTGCGCTTGTTCTTCATGATCTTTTCAAATGTCATCGTTCTTTCTTGCGCTCTTCTATCCTGCCTTGCTTGCGCTGCGAAAGCTATCGTGCACTCATCTAAAGTACTGCTTAATATACGAATTGCTGTCGCCGTTTTGGTGAGTGTTCAACTTTTTTTTCTGAAGAGAATGTTTTAATTAAACTCCTCAATTTCAACTCCCTCTCAAGGTCAAAGGAAAAATAGGATTGATATTTTCAGAGCGCGAATGTTCCTATTCACTACATTTTCTTATTGGTTGCTCTTGGATGAGCTGATTCTGCTTGGTAAGCGACGCAAATCATTCTAACTGAAATGTTTCGCATCTTCAACCAGTTCCCAGCGCTCAACTTTTACTTTCTTTAGAACAATTTCGACGTTAGAAAGCTTCAGCTCTTCATTTCTATTACACGCTATCGCGGATATGGACAACGGTAGCTGCTCCTGTCATCGGCATTTTTTCACATCTCATGACTAAGGAGCGCAAGCATCTGGGCAGAAGCGATAATAGTGTTAGGCCAATTCCTCTCCATATCGCATTGATATGTTTTCTCTCGAGTACTTATCTTTATCATGTTTTAAACATCTGTACCAAGGTGGCTCATGTATGTATTCGCTTAATTCCGGACTCATTCCTACTCGTAACAGCACTGCTCTGAGAAAGGCCAAATCGCCGAAACATCAGCCATCGACCAATAACACCAATAACAACGACAGCTAAGACCTATGCCAAGCTCGCATCAGCTCGAAAAGATCCGTTCATGAGAACGTGTAAATAGACATATCGATTATTTATGCGAAGATTTATAGAAAATCGGTCTTTTGAGTTAACCAGAGAGTATTATTAAACAGAAATTAAAGTGCAAGTTAAAACTTTGCTCACAAATACGTGTTTTATTTGCAGATAATTTGAAAACCAAGTCATATCTGAGCTCAATAAGTAGGGATGCAACACATAACTGAAACGGGGAAAGCGCGTATCACAGTCGTGAAGGATACGCTGCAATACACACATGATCGTTGATTCCAACCATTGTCTGAAAATGACTAAGCCTTCCGTTCTTCAGGGTCGACAAATTGAATCCGTACTTGTTTCACATGGTAGCAGCATTGATCCAATGCATCAGTAGGCGACCACGGGTCATTGTATAGGCCAGATATGCATTCCACCTAATCAGCTCTAATAATGCTTGGAGGCGTCGAATGCCTGTGCACCACCGGAGATTGATCTAAGGCGAATGCCTTATCCCTAATTTTTCATGCTCAACTGATAAGCTTAAATGAGCTTGTTATAAAACTTCGATGTGGCCAACCTTACGGCTACACTGCTTTTTCATACGGTGTCCACTCTACTCGATTCGACTGGACGCAACTACGAAGACTGATACACCGTAAGTAGTAACTACGATGGTTACTGGATTCGACTCGTTACAATTTTTAAAAATACGAAACCGCCAAAGCTTTAGTCAGAGTTTTAACAACTTCCTGTAAGCCTATTGAAAAGCGAGATATTCACTCGTTTTCGAGAACGTATTGCGTCTTCGCAGCTGCCATTCCAATTCGTGTTTGACCAGTTTTAGATATAATTGGCTCAGTGTTTCAAACCTTGGAATCTTTATATACTCAGAATT
The DNA here is from genome assembly GCA_009735665.1 of Angiostrongylus cantonensis. Classification (NCBI taxonomy): domain Eukaryota; kingdom Metazoa; phylum Nematoda; class Chromadorea; order Rhabditida; family Metastrongylidae; genus Angiostrongylus; species Angiostrongylus cantonensis. Next base: position 33,214 of record MQTX01000481.1, on the reverse strand, counting down.
TATTTATTAAACGAAAACATAAATTAGAAGAACTAACTGACTTGTTGGTATGCCAGAATAAAATACTTCATAAGTGCAAAACTAACGAACATCACACAATGGAAAACTCTCTGTATGTCTTCCTTCTTCGCCAGTTGTCGAAAATCATGATTGGCCTTCCCAATCCCAACGCTCATCCAAACGAATCCCTTTCTCTTCTCGGACCTAAAATATGAATATTTCATGATGTTTTAGCAACTACGTAGCCAAAATCATCTGCATTATGGAAAACTACTTTTTAAACAAAGTTTGACACTCTTACGAAAGCAAAACAAAATTTGATATTTGGTTGTGCTTGGAACACCGTCGTAGCACATTGAACTACTAAGACGTTTCTGGTACATGTCACATCCCTCTGGAACTGGGCAAAGTGGCGATGTTCAATCCTTGCTTTATCATTGAATCTAATTCTACAAATTCACTTATAAGCGATTGGATTTTGGTTGTTTACTCAATTGAAAGAACTTAAACAACAATATAAAACTAATGAACAAACGCTGATCGAAACAGCACCATGAATGCATTTGGAACAAGACTTGCGAGACCGATAGCCGACTCCTCTCAACCTTTCCTTCGTCGCGGAGAGTATCATCTCTCAAAGTTGCCCTACAGAAGCATAACAGTGTTCAGGAGGTATGACGAAGCAGGGAAAATGAAATAACTATGAAGCAACAAAAAAAGTCGAATTGACGAAGAACGTGTAGATTGCTTTAAAGGAACAATTCTTCAACATTGCATTATGCGACAGAAGCGTAATCTGATGTGTCAGTTACATCAAAGAAGTTGCGTGCAATACACAAGAAACTCGAACGAATTCTAGGGATTAAACGAAAGGTCGAAAGAATGCAAACGACGTAGAAGGAGAAAAAAGATGTTTCACAGCGTTCTTAGTGCCCTTGAACCAACTGGGCTCACAGAAGACACCAACTTTCAGATCATCAAACAGCAGCCGAAGTCACAGTTAATGCTACCATTTCTGCCATAACGCAAATGACGTAAGTGTACGAAAGCCTACAACCTGCATAAAAAGTAATGGTGGATCATCTTGATGGATCATCTAAGTGGGCATATCACGAAAGATTCGGAACATTACTTACATTAATCCAATACAAACGGCCTCCACAAGTAATCAACTTTTGAAATTAACTTCAGGAAAGACGATCACGCTTCTCTCCAATTTAAGTGGAGTTCTTAGCTTTTGAGATAGGAACTACGGTAGGAAGAACAGCGCTATTGAAGATGAGCGCTGGAATCTGAGCTTTGTGTCTACTTCAATCTTCCCCTCAATATTTTTCAAAGCTTCTTAAGCTGCTAGCTTCATGCTGTATGCTCTAGAACTTAGTACGTTGAAGTACAGACGTCCATCTAAATGAGTGGAGTAACTTGAGACCACACCATGAAGGTCCTCCGTTTTCCATTTCTCTCAACCGTGTTTTATCCTATAGTTGCTATCAGCAATGACCCGCCAACCGGAGTGATGGAGTACAAATCGGCACTGAGTCCAGTGATTTTTGTTAGAGATATCTCTTTTGGTGAGTGAAAAAGGTACCGAGGACCAATCCATATCTTAGGAACATTGTTTTCCCTAGCTTCGGCGAAATATAGGGCTTTTCAATAATATAATAATAAGTGGTATGAGGACTACGGCTCCAGCCATTTGAGCTACGATCACCACCATCCACCAACTTTTTCGTATAACTACAATTTCGGAGATTGTGTCGTGAATAGCGTTTTCCCTCACATTCACGTTTCAGAAACGTTATTGTGGATCACACAGTCCGAAGAATTTCGATGGTATTTTCCACGGTGCTGCTTGTCTCTGCAGTCTCAGCATCTGACAGCGATGTTAATAACACCTCTTGACACACCCTCCTCTGTTAATAAGTAGAATAACTTCGCACTCAACCTTCTCGAATTGTATCGAGCAGCGGAAGCATCCAGTTCAAGCCTGCTCTCTTCCAAGCACAAGTCGTCACTATAGTCATTTTAAATGTCGATATCATAAAATATCCCTCAGCTTTCAGCAGAACCCTTCGTTTTGAGCCAATGACCACATTCGTGTGAGTAAAAAATATCGACGTGGCATAAAATCGCCATTTGCAAAGGGCTATGTAAAGTAGCTGTCGTTCCGAACAAGGTTCGTAACTGTCAAGCATCATTTTTTTTGCTGAGCAAGAAGAATAAACTGTTTTGAAGCCAAAATGTCGTAAGGAATATTCGTTGATTTGGCATCCATGAGGTGGCGATATTTTCAAAAAATCATCGCTTTTCTTTTTAATGTTCTTTACTACGGCTTTTTCTCTGTGCAAAATGAATCGCACAGATGATATATCCTCTTCATTTTCTTCTCACATACTTTTCATGCATATGGATTCGTACCTGTCGACGTTCAATGTAACATGAAACTATCTTAAATAATAAACACTATTTCTTGGGAGAACTCTTCATCCAATTTATATGTGGACGACTGTCCTCTACGACGTTCCAGTGAACTCTTTTGCTGCTGTTTTAGAATACACGAATAAAACACAGTGCCCATTTAGTAACATCATTTAAAAGAATAAAAAGCTGGCGACGTTGAGCAAACCCTGAGGGATGTGCTGCGCATTCGACTATATTAAGCACCATTTGGAGGTGACTGAATGCATATCTGGCCTTATAATGACTTGTCGAGGCCTGCCGATGTATCGAGCCAGTGCTGCTATCCTCCCAGACAAGTCCGGTGCCAATGTGCCTACCCCGGAGGGCTGGAAGGCTTGGTGGGCCATGGGAGCGCGGATCGATTCAACGTGTGCGACGCAGTGGAATCGTCGCATTATTTAAGTAGGAAATAGAATCTGATCAGCGCCCACTCCATTTGTGAAGATGATCATCTGAGTTTTAATTAAACTAGCTATAGTTTAAGCATGCTATTATCTACCGGTCGATCACACGACCAGCACATCAATTGTGTAAGAGATTAGAAAAGATTTTCACTTTTTTTGCAGAAATCTTTCGAATCAATTACTATTGGAATCAGTTCACTACATTATTTTCTGGTTACACATTCAAGACAATCAAGCTTTTCTTTCGATCTTTTTTAAAAGATGTCCAGTCTTAAGTTGTGCTGCAGCTGCTTCAGGTAGGATTGGAGAAAGTGACTAATTCTTACCATTTCCCTTTTTTACCTCTAAGATGTTCTAATTCTAAAATCCACTAAAAGTTACGCATGTCTCATTTTGTGTGAAGAGCGCATAAATTCATCATGGTAAAAGCGTACTTCTTCGAGCATCCTATAAATCTTGTCGTACTCCGGCTGCGACTCAAACGAGTACGAATCCACCGTGGTGAGAACCCGGTCGAATTGCTTCGGCGTTTCGTAGAGAAAATGCTTTCGACCAACTGCCCGAGCCGTCTGTTTTGCCACATAAACCTCATTTCGCTCTACAAGTTTTTAGTTTACTTTTAGTTTAGTTTAGTTTAATTCAAATAGTTTTTACTTCCGTGTCCGGATAAACATCTATGACTTTTTTAGAAGCGTTTGTAGAAACCAGAAACACAGATACTGCTCAAAGTTATCAAATACATAGCACCGCTTTGATCAAGTCTAGTTTCGTTCGTGCATTACCCCACTTCTTACATAACTACGATTTCCTATAATCTTCGCACAAGTTGGCCTAAGTTTTACTTAAGTTCTGTGCCCTTCCTTCAAACCATGCTAAACATAAGGAAGTGCTACGCAACATGGGCACATAAGGCTCGACCTGTCCGTTGTATGTCGTTTTCAAGCTCTTTGTGAATGGCCTCGAAATGAATATGGGACGAAGGACGACAATGCGAACAGTAGTGGTTTCGAAATAATGAGTCATGTTCACACGATGATTAAACTTATTCAAGAGTTATGGAAACGCGTGAAATCATATTGCTTCAACTGACTAAGGAATCGACTTCCGCTATGCTGAGACACAAGCATCCAAGAAATTTCTAGGAAGCCGCAGTGCTTTTTTAGTGGACACATCTATTTTATGAACTATGCAGCAACTTCAAAACCAAAATTTCCCTACTTTGTATGCTACCAAAGGTGAAGGTAAGGTGCTATAAGGTGTTACTATCTTGAATGCTAACTTTTGAAATCCTCATGTGAAAGCTGCAATGAGAGCAAATAGAAGTGGAAGTCGATTATATAAGACGCCTAAAGTATTTTGGCTTCGCTGATGAAACAATTCTCAGAGAACCAAGTGCACCCTGCAGTACAATCGAAGGGCGACCAATTCGACCAGCGTTCTGCTTTTGGATTTAAGAGAACGATTTTCATGATAACGAATCTATTTTCTGGCGTCCCACACTCTTTGAAACAAATATCTAGGAATACTCTAGCTATTTGTGACTGGATCGTCGAGTGAATAAAGTCTTTGGACGACTTAGAGAATACCGAATATGAGAAGCCTATAAGAGCACTGACATCATAAGGTGTAGCGAAAATCGTGGTGCTTGCACACCATTTCACCTGCACTGTCTTGCTATTCACGAGGTTTGCATTGCACGTCTGAACACTACGCGAACACAATGAGGAGTTGTCGTCGTTATTCAACTCACTTTGGGAGAGTAATGTTATGAGCAGTCGAAATCACGTATGCCACATTATATGTAGATATAGCGGAGCTGAACGCATTGTTCTTGTAAGCGGCACTGACAGTCTAACAGTTAGACCACTTAAAGACTGGGCTTTGCGAAGTGTCACGTACACAGCAGGATGACCATCGACCAGCTAGTGTCCTTTTTCACCGAGATCATGAAAAATACACTTCGGTCTTTTCTTGATCAGGAAACAAATTAGAAAAAGAAGAATGAGTCCCGTGGCTCTCGCTTAAATGACCTAACAGCCACAAATAATGCAAACTGAAGTACTAATCTTTGTAAAGAACATCGAATCGTGAGAGCTGCCTGAAAAGTCTTATTTGATTAGACCAAAAACGAGATGTATGTAATCATGCACGACACTAAAAGTGACAATGCCGTTCAACGAGCTACTTGGTCGAAAGGAACAATCAGCCTCCAAAACACTCGAACTTGAGGAAATGTTCGATCTGGTAATTTGTTCATCAATATGTAGAACGTATCGAACACTCAAAGAAGTGTATTAATACTTCGGAACCGACTTTCGTTGAACCTCGGTGTGCATAATCAATATGTATTCTTTCTTTGATGAGCTTACACGAGGTTGATAAAAATATTTATTAATTACCGGCTAACGTTTCGACGTCTTCGTCTTCATCAGAGTCGAAACGTTAGCCGGTAATTAATAAATATTTTTATCAACCTCGTGTAAGCTCATCAAAGAAAGAATACTCAAAGAAGTATTATCAACTTCGTGTAAGTTCATCAAAGAAAGAATACATAACGAAGTGGTCGAAGTAATGCATTTGCTAAAATGTATATTGTGTAACGAACTTAGGTTTGTTCATTAATAACTGAAAAAGAGTAATAGTATGGGTATATTTTGTTGGCCTCTTTCAAACAACACCATTGGAATGTCGCCGTTGGATTTCACCTGATAAGAATCTCCACGGGAGCATTCCTCTCGTCATTTCGACGATCATATAGAACCAGCTTTCTAAATCATCTCGCCTTCCAAGATCCTGAAAGCTAACAGAAGAGTTTTGAGCAACAGATGTTTGCTGTAGAATAACATTAATCAGAAATCTACAGAATTTTGGAAAATAAACGAAGGGTGTTGGCGTATTGCGATAAATCTTCGCCTGAATGACACAACCAAAGAGAAACACATGAACGTTCTAGTAAAATGCTCCAGTTTTAAAATTTTTTAATGCTTTGTGCTCTATCAACCAAACATTTTAGCTACAAAAGCTCACCTGTTCCGAATGAGCAGTGAGGCTGGCATATCTTGTGGTCCCTCTCCAACCGACGTCTTTCCGTGCAGGAATCACTTTTCCTTTCTGTCAGTAAATACGTGTGTTGATAAGTCAGTGAAATCCGATAATTTTAAATCTAACCATTTGCGCTCTGCTGACGACATCGTTCTTACAATGTCAAATATTGGCGAGGCGAAGCGAATGCGTTAAGTCATCTGGTAAATCTTAGAAAAATGATTTTCATGGAAAACGGATAGCTTTAGTAAACCCCATTGGTGCTTGGCAGCACGAACAACTTCGAATGCTCCAACTACGTCGGTCTGGACTGGGAAATCAACTTGATGGAAAATTTAGCTTCAGAGTTGAGCAAAAAGAAGCGAGCACCTTGAAGAGCTTACGAGAGTATCGGGGAAGCAGTGGAGAGGGCAGGGAAAAACGGCTCGTGCCTACTTTTTCCACTCCACGGTTCTTCGTGCATTTTCGAAGGGGCAATGCTTGGAGTTTCTCGCAGCACTTAACTGAAGGTAGTAACACTGAAGGTAGTAATAATAAAGCTCTGGTTTACGTCAATGATCAGAAATCAAAGAGGCCAATCTATAAGGCAATCCTTCAAAAATGGAGTGATTTAGACCTGTAAAGCGTATGAGTAATAAGCTATGGACATGTGCGGTTAGTGACCGGATTCCCCGGAATGTCAAACCACTGCAGGAAGACCACTGACGCGATAGTAAGAGTTTTCTGCAATAATTCTAGAAAAGAGTTATGACGCCGAACGGGTCCCTAGAGCGAGCATAACCTAATGGAATACTCTTAAGCATGACGGGGAGAGATGGAAAATTTACTGGCGCTCGCTGCACTCACTCGGCAATCAACTAGACCAAAGGTGATTCAAGGAACTGTGATAGCGAATAGTTAATCATAAAACATTATTGTTCTTCCTTGCTAAGGGAATGAACGCACAACGCGCCACGGAGATTGCTTCTCACTCTCCACAGATTATGCCACAATACCCTCCACAGACGTTGATCTTGACGCTTTCTTATAGTCGCAGATCGCACTAAATTTCATGTGATCGCACTACAAAAAACAAAAAAAGAAAGACCGACATAAGCCAGATGAAAAAAGACCCTTGTCACTTGTGGAAAAAAGGTCCTCTCAGGAAATTTCAGCGATGCAGGCTTTGTTTTCCATCGGTCCATTGTTCATCTCGTCGACTGATAATAGGTCCTTTCCCCTTGCATAGCCGTATACCACCTTTAAGTAACGCATCATAAGAAGATCATCGTCATCAATTGCTACCCACCAAGCGACGCAGCTGATGAGTTGGAATTTGATGAGCTCTTTCGTTTCGCCAACGACATCGTCATCTCCTGAAGAAGCACCAGCGGAGCGGAGACGATTACAAACGAGTTCAACGAAGTGGGAAAAAAGATTGGGTTGCGCACAAATCTGAAGGAGACCCGTTCCAAAAAAAACCCATGGTTCGAAGGCGCAAAAATATAATTGGATGGCACTCTCATTTCAGAGACCACCTAGAACCTGTACATTGGGCGATCAATGAACAAATAAAACAACATGAAAAAGGAACTAGACAGAAAAAGGAGAGCAGCTTGTGTCGCATTCGGGGCTCTCAAAAAGCCACCAACCAGCTCAAGGGCCCGAAAATCCGCGCTCACCTTTTCGACTCAGCGGTCCTCCCAGCGCTCTGTAATTCTGCAGAGACGTGGGCTGATTCGTCAGCAACGTCAAGAATAATCCGCACTGCACATAGAGCGCTCGAGCGATGTCTTCCAAAATATAACCGACATTCTCAATATCTAGCCGGAATGCGAAGCTCTTCGAATTTTGTCACATCCTTATTTTGGAAGAGAATATATATCGATAGCAAAACATAGATTAGTCGGTGACATAATGAGAAAAACAGACAACAGATGAACGAAAAGAACTGTAGAGTGGATTCCACGAGAATGCAAACGTCCCTTAGGACGGCCACCTACATGTTGTGCGGATGCGTTCGTAAACAAAGCTAATTAGGTGTACCCGCACCTGCAGTTATTTCATAGATCACGGTGTGAGACCCGCATGCGCCACCATGCTCGAATAAAACGACCACCATGGACGACGATTGCGAGAAAAACAAACGAACGGCAAATGTGCTTAAGTCCACACGTCTCGAGAAGACGGAACATCCAAGTATCCGAGTAAATAAATAACTAAGCGAACTGTTCCTTAGCAGCTTTTGAATTTCCCATTTTTAATTGTGTAGCTGGTTCTAATATGGAGATGGGCGACTAGAACGACAGCCTTTCGAATTTATACCTGCCAATGGATTATTTAATTTGAAAACTATGAAGGGACAACTATTTTGTTGGTGCGCTTTTTCTACTATATCCATAGGATGAACCATCACAATGTGGCCGCATGCTTGAGTTTCACAGAAGGGAATAAGTTGGAGCGGTTATAAAGTTTTTACTCGCACTTGTGATTTCAAAACAATAATAAAGGCTTAAAAAGGCTATCCTTTGAAGGGTTACTGAAGGCACCTCTTAACAAATTCTGATGATACACATTCTAATAATACTGCTTAGGTAGTGCAGAGTGCCCTAAGACACCTTTGCCTACACTATTTTTGTCACTTAAGGCCCAATACAGGCTTTTCGCTTTTGTTCACCTCGGAATTCAGTTAGTTTTCTGTTACCGTGGCGTGTGAGAATGCAGTAGGTGTTTTCCCGAAACTTAGATTAGCGCGTAGGGTAACTCACAACATCACAACAAATTAAGTGTTCGCATTCGTCGACACATCGTCTTTCATGGCTTTTCAACTCACCTTGTCAATGTACCTCTTTGACAAACCAAAATCGTAGAGGAAGATGATTTTCGACTGTTTGTTACAACGATGTCCTGGAGCGAAGTTTCCAGGTTTTATATCACACGACACGTACCCGAGTTTATGGAGCTCTTCGATGGCCTTAATTATAATTTTGACACCTATCACATCCGTTTCAACATCATTCGTATATCACCACTTATTTCTATCGTTTTTTTGTCGCGTAGTCTTTTCTGTGCTGTGTTTTTCGCATCCATTTTAGGTGGCTCGTGCAAATTTTGGCCGTGAAAAGGTCCTTGCTGCATTTCGAAATATAAATAGGAACTCTCATTGCGGGAATTGGTTCTTATCCTGGGGCCTACTAGCAATTCTCTCCTTTTCGAACAAAGTTAAAACCATACACCGCCCAACAAAAAATTGCACGCTTTCGAAAATGTGTGAAGAATGTCTAACTTCTGCTGGGATAAATAGAAGTTACTCTGAGCGTTTTATTGAGCACCTTCACTTCGATTTGTTTGACTGCGGATTAGAACCAGACGAAAGTACAAGCCATATGCGGCACTTGTAAGGGATGTTGTGAGTCTATTCTAACTGATATGTGACAGGAAGTATTTTGACCTTGTCGCTTTAAACAAGCACATTTTAGCCTATGGCCAACATAGGTAATTTTAGCTTCAGCGGTAGCAACGATGGTTCCTCAAAAACCGCCAACAGTTTTTAGATAGCTAGAGAGCTTGACCAACGGATCTCCCTCATATGAGAGATATGGAGCCGGTTAGTCACGAGGCAGCGTGGCACGTCCCCAGGTGGCGCATAGGAAGTTAATCGCGGACCAAAAGCAACTTTGCTTCTCTGAGACGCAGGCGGATCCAGAGATGGACTCCCTGTTTCTGCTGCTTCGATTCGCCACATACATTCTGTATTTGTTAGGTGCATTCATGCGTGCGTGTGAGGGTGCTTTCGCGCTTTTTGCGGGTTGTATTCTGGGAGTCAAATTGGCCAAATGCCTGCAATCAAGTGACAGGGAAGTATATGGGACTCGGTTAGAAGCCGCATCCAACAAGTAAATTTTATTTCCACTCTGGAAGAGCCTGGTAAGCTACCCGTGAGTATACCCAGCTTCCACGTTCAGAGCCCAGAAAGCTATGCATGGGTATCAAAATGCAAAACACAGTAAAAAAAAACGGGCCTCATTCCCCTGACCTTGAGAGATCCCCCAATTCCGCAGCTTTGGGTAGGAGGAGTACGGAGAGGCTGCTAAAATTTTACGGCCAATGGAAGCTGTGTGGATTACAAAGAACTAGGGTGACCCTACTCAGAGGAAGACCAGCATGACCGCGTTATTGTTCAAGAAGGGTGACCTACACGATATAGGCAACTAGCGCCAATCTTCTTTCTGTCTGTCGTCTACAAAGTTTTAACTCGAGTCATCATAAACAGGATTGACAGAACACTGGACGAAGGACAGCTATGCGAGCTAGCAGGGTTTCGAAAAGGATCCAGTACGATAGACCACAATCACACGATAACAAGACTCACTGAAATATTGCGAGAGTACAAAAGACCGCTCAATCTCACTTTCATCGATCTACAGAAGGCCTTCGATTCAATTGAGATAGAAGCAGTCATGGAAGCCCTTGATAGTCAAGGAGTTCCTACTCAATACATAATGATTCTTCGTGAGCTGTACAAAAATTTCACAACCAATATTTCACCATTGTACAACGATATTAACGTTGACAACAAAAGAGCAGTTAGGCCAGGCGGTACAATCTCGCCAAAAACTATTTACTGCCACCATCCAAAACGTCATGCGAACATTTTAATAGGAAAATATGGGAGTGAAAATCGATGGTCGGCAGTTACATCACCTTCGCTTTGGTGATGGCATCTTCCTTACAACACCATAGATTAGCCAAGCGGAACGTATGCTTGCGAACTTTGATAAAGCGTGTGGAAAGATTGGTCTTCGACTGAATCTCAAGAAAAGGATGTTCATGAAGAACGGATTGGATTCGCATGCCCCATTCACGCTCAACGGAACGAATGTTTCAGAATGCTCCACTTATGTGTATCTAGGGTTGAAAATCAATGTGATGAACAACTTAGCCCTAGAGCTGAGCAGAAGGAAACTATCGGCATGGAAAGCTTTCAAGTGTATCGAGGATGTAGTGAAGAGCACAAAGAACGCTTGACTCCTTGCCCACCTTTTCGGCTCAGCACTACTTCTTGCCCTAGCGTATGCGTCAGAAACCTGGTCGCTACGTAAGCAAGAATGAAGATCACTCAGCGTTAACCAACGCGCAGACGATGCTAGAAGTATCCCGTTTCACACAAGTAAAGGATGGTATCCGAAGCTCGGACCTGCGTCAACGATTAATAATCAAAGATGCCGTTTTGTGCGCCAAACAGTCGAAAATAAGGAAGGCCGGGCACGTACTCCGTGTGAGCGACAACCGATGGACAAGAGCCGTTAGTGACTGGATTCTTAGGAACGTCAAACGTACGGCATGAAGACTGTCGACCCGATGGTCGCACTTCTTCACGAAGAATTTAGAACAAAGATATGATGCTCGACGATTCCCTATTGCGAGCAAAACCCGCTGGCCCACTCTTGCACGCGGCAAGGAAAAATGGAGGAATTACTGGCGCCCGCTCGAGTCACCCGATTAACCGGGCTACCGACGACAGGTGACATAGAGCTTGACAGACTTATACAAGTAAATTTTCTCCGTTGCTCTAGAGATGAAATCATCAGTATTCATTTACTTAGTTTTTTCATCTTTGTATGAAGTTTACAGTTTATAAATTTTTTGAAATTTAAAAATTTTCAGAAATTGACGTTTCATAGAAGGCCTTGAAACGTGCCTCTAAAAATCGTCATGATAACATCGCCAGGGTTATAATCACTTAAATTGATGACCCTCGCTTGTTCAGTTGCTTCGTTATTCGAAATACGACCTCGGAAGGAGAATACAAAGCAGTCTTTGGGGTCCAGAAATTGCGGATTTTGTCTTGGTGCAGTGAGAAAATTTGTATTTGTTAGCAACGGTCTGTGGATTCTACTTATTTTCGTTTGACACTCTTATTATTACAAGTGCTTTTACCTGAATACAAGTCAGGCTTTCAATTTTGAACAAGCACAGTGAATTTTGCTAGTTAAAAAGGCTACTGAAATCTACAGTCTTTACCATTAACGCACACGCTTTTTATCCTAACAAAATGATATTTGATTTTCTCGGTCCCATAGACCGCTTCTGTTCTTCTTGAGGGAACTCATTTCGACGAGAAGGCGAACATCGGAGCAGATAGACTCTATTAAGCTCGACACGAAAATACCAATGAATGCATCGTCGGTGTATGTCCGATTATGCCTAATTTCTTAAGCCTGTAATTATTTCTTTGACTGTTTGAAAACTTGAGACTCAAAGTGGCTGGCATTGTACAACTTTAGTAGTGTAACGCAAGTGGTCGTGTTCGAGTTTTTGAGTTTTCTAAAGTGTTCTAGTTGTCAAAAAAAAACGTGTGGTACCGAAATTAGACCTCTTCTGACACCGTGGCTAATGAGAGTTAGCAGTTAAGCTGTAAGTGTTGAAGACAGCAGTGATCACCCAACCTTTAACGATTGCATAGAAAGCCTTAGCGACGTGCTGATGCTGAACCGTTTATTTGGCATTTCATATCTCAGCTTGTGTAAATCCTTGTAAAGCAACGACATCACCATATAGGCGTAATGCGGCTCCTTCAAACCCTGAAAGGTGTTTAAATTGTTACTTCCCACATCACTTAAGAATATACGTCATACTCACATAATCTAGTAGCTCGCAGAAGTGCTTTGCCTTCGCTGCTTTAGCTGCTTTCAGCACTCCTACATCGGCATGTAGCATGGATGTACTGAACTTTTCCGTTTTCACGGCCACCAGTCTAAATGAAAACACCACGTGCAAAGTAGAGCGATACGTGTGCTTTGGTCGGCTGGAAATATCCGCGATTGCAACCAAATTGATATTTGCATGACGTATTGACATTCGCTATAAACTACTTTATGAATGTGTGCTCACATAGACAAGGTAAATTCATCATTTCGTGAGCACTGAGATGAGAAATTGGTCTTTTCAACAAATTGGCACTATATGTTCCTCTTCCGTTAATTTCATGAAGAATTCTTAGTGAAAGGTCCTTCAAAATGACTCATTTGTTTCCATGATGCTTATTTTGAAATGCTGAAGACCAATAAATGACCACAGTGGAGAGAATGTCATGATTACAGGAGAAGACGATGCGAGCTGTGACTTCCGACTCCATTAGGTTTGGTCGCTTCAACATGCAGAAGGATCTATGTGACTTATGATTGCTGTGAATAAAGTAAAGATCTTACTTTGCGCCGTCCTGGCTGAGGAAAACAGTCCCATATCCACCCTCTCCAAGCACTTTTTTTAAATTGTACTTCTTTTCATCTCCTTGAATATCATCGTTTAATTGAGGTAGGCAATCCACCTCAACTATCTTTTCTTTTCGTTCAGCAATCTTCGAATCCTTAGCCGCTTTCACAAATGCCACTTCTTCCATTCTGTAGTGTTTTTGTATTAAGAACGGTTTCTGAAGTCAACTAGTTACAGACTAGATCGCGTACCTGGTTATTTTCTAGAAAAATTGGTGACTTATGAATAAGCACTCCCAGCACACACAATTTGCTAAGGCAGCAGCCGTGTGAATGGACGTTAAAACACAATGGATTTTCAAAAAGACTAGTATCAGTCGTATCCGATCGACTTATCATAGAATCGGCTTATCATGGAAAAGTCACATCTGCTGATACGAAAGAGCTTGTTGGTTTGCGTTTATTGCAATCAAACGTAGAAAATGCATTCCATTAATTGGAGATGGTGTTGGATACGGAGTCGGGTGTTCTTTCTTTTCGTCACTACATACTCGATACTCTTGTAAGCTTCATCCAAGTTGATCGCTACCTCCTGCTCAACTCTGGTGCTAAGTATTTTATCATGTTGACCTATAAGCCTAGATTGAGGTAACTGGAGTATTTGGATACCTTCAATCATCCATTGAAAGCGCAACATGAGAACAGAAAGTAAACATAAGAAATCAATCCATTTCCCACTACCATCGAGTTCAGGTACGAAATACTTGATCGCATGCAAATTATGCAGTGAAGAATACATTGAGGAAGCGGATAGACCGCTTTGTGTCCGCATAAAAGAACACCTAGATGGGAAATTCTAATTTCGTCAAAGAACTCTTCTAGGTGAACATGGGGTGCGAAGCACAATGGCGATGATTTTGAAGTACCCGGACCCTAGCGCAGGAATCAAATCAAAAGTTTAAAGTTGAAATGGAAAGACGAATGCCTCACCATGAATCGATCCCACGTAGACAACTGAATAACATGCGGTTCTCCCACTCGTAACAGCAAGGTGAGTGGCCTTTTTGGTCAAAATAGCGTTACTTGGAAAGTTTGATCCTAATTAACGCTACAAATATCTTACCCAATATAAGGCTAATGTTAAATAAAATACGTCCAGGCTCTATGAAAAGCGAAATCGCCGAAGCATTAGCCATCGACCAACGACAGCAACAACAACGACGACAACTACAAAGACCTATACCAACCTCGCCTCAGGTCAAAAGGGTGGGTTTATAGGTCTCCAGATAGATGGGCTGGAGCATCCCTATTTGGATTGCAGAGTGGCTCCCTAAAAGGACAGGTCCGATACCAATTTCTAGACCCCGGAAGGATGAGAGATGGTAGCCAGGGGAAAGATCGAACAGGAACCGTGCTTGTAATGACCGGCATCACTAGTGGTCTGTTATTCGCCTTTTAGTTAACAGAATAGAATAAAAAGCTTTTTTATTCTTAGTTAATTGATCGATTAATGGCTTAGATTTAAGAATTTTAATGCTTTCTTTATGAAGAAGATTGTCGAAAAATTCCTGCTTTACCGTCCACTGATAAAGAGTGGGGCCTGCTCGATTGCGATCATCTCATCTGCTGGTTCATTTCGCATAATAATCTGTCGTGAAATTTGCTGTAGGCAGTAAAGAAAAAAGTAAACGTTGTGATTTCGACTTCACCCTCACCTTAACTGGGTTCAATGTAGACGTGGGCTCCCTAGCTCAATCACGTTGACGATTGATTGCTGATGGCACTGGCAAATAGAAAATTAGCTGAGAGAAACGCAGAGCAGGCGTCTCCGTGGCACAGTGTGTAGTGGGCTGTAAAGGGAAGTTGCGGGGCGATCTGGCTCGGAGTCCTAGTTTTCCGAATTAAACACATATTCAATAGCCAAATGGCATATTGGTATAGTAGTTCTCCAGCTAATTTTCTGTGCAGTTTGCCTGTATTTCACTGCTGCCGTAACCTGAAATGTAATGTCCTGGACTTTATGACAGATTGTAAAGATTTTGAAGCAAAAGTCACGGATGAATTGAAAAAGTCTTGAAATGAACTGCAGAGAGGAATTCCTCGCAACCAAATGTATGCTGAAACAGTATCTTGGACTGTGGTTTTAGCGTGCTAGTAAAACATTGCCTATCCATGTGAACTCGGTTCGGTTGTTCTCCACATTGAATACGCAATGAAACACTTATAGTAAGCGATCAGTGTGTGAGGGAGCAATTTTGCTATCAATGCGATTTAAATCCAGGTCTCTTGATTTTCTATCGGAGCTATGGAGATGTTTCGCTGAATACTCTGCAATCAACTTGACCGCTCTAGTCTCTGATGGAGGCGAAATCGAACGAAAAGTCGGTTTCCATGAACAGAGAGTATGGTAACAACCTCACGCGTGCTTATGAAAAAGACGGTAAATGGTTGGTTTCTTGATTAATTGATTGCGCCATTAACAGCCTATTTAACAAATAACTCTTTTATTAGAATCATTTACCACATTTTTTTGCTTTACCCAGCGTTTCCTAGCTATCGACCGTCCCAGAGCCATTGTTATTGGAGGATAGTCTCCACAGTAGCTTTCTCTAGCATGTGCAGTTTTGGCAGACGCATCAAGTGGAACTGAATGGAATGGAAGTCACAGTGAATATCATTAAGAAAGTAACTGTTTCATCAGCTCTTCGACGGTTGGAACCATTTATTTAATTCATGAAAATGCGAAGCCCCTAATCAATTCAACCACTGAGATTCAAAATTTTGTTATCAAAAGTTCATACTGAAAGCCTCATCACATACAGTTTTGCTCAATGAGAAGACAATTTTAGACGCAATGACTAAAACAAAAACGGCAGTGCCTAGCTTTTCACTTACTACCCATTCTCTTTTCTTGGCAGGGTGTCATGTAAAATACAGAGTTGATATTGTTATTTCGACTTCGTTTCTGATTTGCTATCTTCAGTGTCGACTTATCCTTTCCAGCTCTGCGCAGTGATAGTGTGTAAGATTCCTCATGAGCCATACAAAATTTTCAATACAAAATGTTACCATTCCGCCACGGTATTGACCTCGGTGTAAAAAGAACTGCTGCTAGGCAAGACGATCTCCCCAAAATTATTCACGGCCATTATGGAGAACGTTGTGTAAACACTGGAATGGAACTATATGGAAGTGAAAACCGAAAGCTCGGACAAGGTAGGATTTTCTGCATTGTAGGTGCATGTACTAAATGGTACAGAGCATTCTAATGACTACCACTGACTAATGACTGATCCAACAATCCAAAAATTTCGCACAGAATCTCATTCGGGTCCACATAGATTGGAAACAGGAATGATATTGTCAACTCTTTCTTATTTGACTGAAATGTGTGGAATTACCTCTTTATTGTCACTTGTTCAGAATACCAGAAGCATCATTAGCAGAGTCGTTAAAATTTCTAACATTGTTGGCTGTCATGGTGAATTTTTCTCGACATGGTGCGATATTTTATACTCAAGTAATTATTTAGCTCTGACCATTTAAATCGGTTGGAATCGTTTCTCGATTATTAATATCCGTTGAAAAGTTTTTTCCGAAGTACTGATTATTCGTCTCATAATTCCGTTGAAAAAACTATATATACGCCCTTTGTTACTTTTCGTTAACTGAACTTTGACAAATAACCCATTACTTCATTTTAGTTCTATCACTGCTCTTTCAACTATTGAAGACATTTTAGTTCCTTTTCCCCTTCTTGTCGTCTTCAAAATTTCCTTCGCATTGCTATATATTTCTAAATTTGGTGCTATTTTTTCTACTAGTCAAAGCATCCATCTTCCATTAAGATTTTGTTTTCCACGGCTTATTTTATTAGGTTCTACTTTCAATTTATCGCATAATTTCAACTCCAGACATAGGAGAGCATAGAGAAAAATGTAAACACCTTGGCTTTTTTTATTACCTAGTTGATGATATTATAATTGAAAATAGAACTTTGCTTTAATGTGAAATAAAGACTTGATATTTTTCAGGTATATGTTTAACACTAGCAGGCCATAGGTCCATCTTAAAGGAAGCGTGTGGTGCAGTGTTGTGAACCGCCCTACAATACAAGGCCTTCGTTCAATTCGGTTTCCTGGGCTCATTAAGTTCTCCATATTTTTGCAGTCGGAAAATTGCTACTAACTTTGCTTTGGAGAATTACAACACTAATTTGGTACATAGACAGGTTTGTACAAAATTTTTATGGGACGAATACGCATTCAATCACTCCTAGAGGTCCTTGGTGCAGTTCGAAGTATAGCGCATTTCTCAGAGTTATCGTTCACTTGGTCCCAAATCCCACGGTGCGATTTGCTGCGCCAGCTGCTGGTCGTTTGGCCTTATCCTCTCCGGACCGGGTGCTTTTCGATTGTTCACCGACGGAATGGCATGTCGGATTTCGGAAGGGAGAACCGGTAAAACATCATATCCATTCTCTTTTATTTCATAAAACGCGAGATGGACGTGGCTATCGAAGAGATCTGAGTAGTAATCGTGGATGATTTTCTCCATTGCCTTTCTGGACGCTGTTATTGTTCCGTCAGGGCGTCGGAGTGCAATCATCTTGGTCTTGTAATTGGCGAAGCTTTGGCGGGCTTTACGAATGCTTTTCCCAGCCTCTGCAGCTTCGACCATTACTGCTGCTTTTCTCTCTTTAAGATCTTTTATCGCTTGTCTGCGCTGTTTCGCAAGCTGGGACGTTGGTTCGCGGCTGCCTGCAGCTCGTGCGAGTCCACGCTGGCGTATTAGCTCGAGAGTTTCTGGAGGCAGACGTCTCTTGGTGACCTTCGAACTGTCAGCTTTCATAGGGCCAACGTGAAGATGTTCAATGAGCCGATCATATTCCTCGTTTATGTTGTCGACAACGGCATCTTCCCAACAGCCGACTAATGAGTTGAATAAGTCCCAGTTTGTGGTGGTTCTAGGACTTCGGTTTTTGAATTTAGCGGCTTTTTTTCCTTTCCGCGATAAATAAAATCTTGCACGAAGGAGAGGGTGGTCTGATCCCGTGTAAAATTTTGGCACAACAGCGACATCGATTAGGCCAAACTTCCTATTTACTATAATGTGGTCTATTTCGTTATAGAACTCTCCATTGGGAGATTTCCACGTCCATCGTTGACGGTGAAGCTTTTGGACTTGCGAGCTACCATAGACGGTCTTGGTCGCTATGATAAAATCAGAGAGGCGCTCACCCTGTTTGTTCCATTCTTATCCGTGGGTACCAATGTGACGTTCCTCAAACGATCTTCTTGGTTCGATCTTGGCATTGAAATCTCTAGTGATGACCTTGAAGAATGTATGGTCTTCTCTGTAGAATCTCACCAAGTCCATGTAGAACGCTTCTCCTTCTTCTTCGCCATAGTTTGATGTTGACGCATAAACGATCACGACGTGGGCACCAAAAAAACTAAACGCAGTAAAAAAAAGCCGACCTTATTCCTCTAACCACCAAAGAGCATCCAATTACACTGCGTTGGTTAGGACAAGTACGGAGAGGCTGCTAAAATCTCAGGGAGAATGGAAGCTGCCTGAATCAAAAACTATGGTAACGATCTACAATGCGCGCACACTTGCATCCGAATCCTCGATAGAAGACTGGCTCATGCAAGCAAGAATGATGAGGTACGACGTCATCGGCCTGGCCGAGGCGAGACGACTCCACCCATTCAACGCTGTCTATGACACTGGAAAAGAACTGTTCCTCGGAATATGCGACAGCAGAGGCGTAGGCGGTGACGGCGTTCTCGTCAACACGAGTTTGTCCATAAACATCGATTCATTCAGACAGCTTACAACCCGAATCGGACGTTTAAGATTGAAAAGATGTGGATCAATACCGGCTTTGACAATCTTCGACGTTTATGCGCCAACATCAAACTATGATGGAGAAATCGAAGCGTTCTACCTGGACTTGAAAGTTCTACAGAGAAGACCATAGATTTTTTAAGGCTATCATTAGAGATTTCAATGCCAAGATTGGTTCCAGAAGAACGCTTGAAGAACGTTACATTGGGACTCACGGATTAAAACTGAACTGACAGGGTGAGCGCCTATTTGAGTTCGTCATGGCGACCAATACCATCCATGGTAACTTGCAACTCCGGAAGCCCCACCCTCAACGCTGGACGTGGGAGTCTTCCAGTGGATGATACAATAACGAAATAGACCACATTATAGTAAGCAGAAAGTTTTGCCTAACCGATATCGCTGTTGCCCCAAAATTCTGCATGGGATCAGAGCATCGTCGCCTTCGTGCAAGATTCTATTCCTCGCGAAAAGGTGAAACGCTGCTAAATTCAAAAATCGAAGCTTCAGAATCACGCCAAACTGAGACTTATTCAACTCCTTAGTGGGCAGTTGGAAAGATGCCGTTGTTAACAACGTCGCCGAGGAATAGGATCGGCTCATTGAACATCTTCACTTTAGCGCCATGAAAGCTGAGAGTTCGAAAGTCACCAAGAGACGTCTCTCTCCAGAAACCACAAACTAACATCCGAACTTGCGAAACAATGCAGACGGGCAATAAAAAAAGATCTTAAAGAGAGAAGAGTAGCAGTAATGGTCGAAGCTGCCGAGCTTCTCCAATTAGAAGGCCAAGATGATTGCACTCCAACACCCAGACGGAACAATAACAGCGTCCAGAAAGGCAAAGGAAAAAATTGTTCACGGATACTTCTCAGATATGTTCGACAGAAACGTCCACCATCCTTCTATGAAGTAAAGCAGGATGGATATGTTGAACCACCGGTTCTCCATTCCGAAATCCGAAATGCCATTTTGTCGGTGGAAATCGAACAGCACAAGGTCCGGAGAGCACAAGACCAGAATATCTGAAGAACCTTCGACCAGTCCTCGTAAACACACTGGCTCAGCTATTCACACGTTATCTGTCTGAATGCAAGGTCCCTACTCAGCGGAAGACCAGCATGACCGCGTTATTGTTCAAGAAGGGTGACCTACACGATATAGGCAACTAGCGCCCAATCTTCTTTCTGTCTGTCGTCTACAAAGTCTACAAAGTTTTAACTCGAGTCATCATAAACAGGATTGAGCGAACACTGGACGAAGGACAACCATGTGAGCTAGCAGGGTTTCGAAAAGGATTCAGTACGATGGACCACATTCACACGATAACAGGGTTTATTGAAGTATCGCAAGAGTACCAAAGGCCGCTCTGTCTCACTTTCATCGGCTTAGAGAAGGCCTTTGATTCAATTGAGATAGAAGTAGTCATGGAAGCCATTGGTAGTCAACGAGTCCCTACTCAGTTTATAAAGATCCTTGATGAGCTGTGCAAAAATTTCGCAACCAAAATTTCACCATTCTATAACGAGGTTAACCGTGACATCAAAAGAAGGGTTAGGCAAGGCGATACAATTTCGCCAAAATTGTCTTCTACCACCCTCCAAAACGTCATGAGAGCATTAGAATGGAATAATATGGAAGTGCAAATCGATGGTCGGCAGTTACACCATCTTTGCCTTGCTGATAACATTGTTCTTATAACACCAGATATTAGCCAAGTGGAACGTATGCTTGCGGATCTTGATAAAACGTGTCTAAAGATTGGTCTTTGACTAAATCTCACAAAAACGGTGTTCATAAAAAACGGATTGGTTTTGCATGCTCCATTCACACTCAACGTAACAAATATCTCCGAATGCTCCAGTAATGTCTATCTAGGTCGGGAAATCATTGTGATGAACGACTTAGCTCCAGAGCAGAGCAGAAGGAAACGAGTGGCTTGAGGAGCTTTCAAGAGCATCGAGGATGTAGTGAAGAGAACAAAGAACACTCGACTTCGTGCCCACCTTATCGACTCAACGGTTCCTCCTGCTCTAACGTATGCGCCAGAAATCTGGTCGCTACGTAAGCAGGATGGAAGATCACTCAGCGTTATCCAATGAGCAGTCGAAAGGACAATGCTAGGAGTATCCTGATTCACACCAGTAAAGGATGGGATCCAAAGCTCCGATTTGCGTCAGCGTTTAAAAATCAAAGATGCCGTTCTGTACGCCAAACAGTCGAAGTTGAGGTGGACTGGACACGTAATACGTTCGAATTATAACCGATGGACAAGAGCTGTAAGTGACTGAATTCCTCGGGATGTCAAACGTACTGCAGGAATACCACCGACCCGATGGCCAGGGTTCTTCACGAAAAGCCTAGACGAAAAATGATGCTCACGAGTCCCTAAAGCAAGCAGAACCCACAAGGCTTCTCTTCAGACGACACGGAAAAATGAGGAATTTACTGGCGCCAGCCCAAGTCGCTCGACGATTAGCGGGACTACAGGTGACACAGGTGATCTATTGTTTATCATTTTCATTTTGTCGCTTGCGTAATCTCTTTCCCATTAATGTCAAGCGATGCAAGCGAGTTTTATTAAAGCCCCTTTTCGCTGTTCTGGCGCATCAGAGAGCTCGAGAGAGAGCACGAGAGAGAGAGCTCGAGAGAGAGAGAGAGAGAGAGAGAGAGAGTTTCTAGCTCAGTGGATATAAAAAGTACGAGAAGCACCACATTTTCTTAAGTGCCATCGTGAAGCCTAATCATTCGGTTACGTTGTCTGCTCGACATTCTGTGGAATGTCACTGGCTTGACAACATTACATAACCGATGCCGTGACAACGTCGCCCAGTAGGTTTTTATAACCACGGCTTTCGCTCCGATATCATTGATCATTGATCATTGATCATAGATGTAAGTTGAAGTTCTGGATTACTTCTCTTATCTGCGTAGTACGAAGTACTGTAAATGCTAGAGAGTCGATACCGTTGCTTCGAACACATAGATCTTCCACAGAAACAATATTTTCGGAACTATTTTGATTTCCAGATGATTTTAGCGTAACGTTGCGTTCTCGGTGTTGTTGCAGAGTCTTTCTCTTGTAATTTGCCAGTTATTAGTGTAAATTAAAAGCTGTTTTCTATGTTTAATTTTTTATGTTTATTATTCTGGATTAATTCCAAGAATCCGAAAATGAACCGCAGGGAGGAATGCCTCATTATCACGCGTGATATTGTGCTGTATACAAGACTGTTATTCTGATGGGATGCGCACATTACGTTTTCGTGTGAACAGGGTTGGTCCCCACATGGTACATTAAATGGAGGGCTCATAGAAAGAGGTGAGTGTGCAAAGACTCTGTGTTCAATGTGATCGAAATTTTGGTTTAGCATTTTCTCTGTTAGGTTATGGAAGTGTTTAGCCATGTAGATTGCAGTCAACGTGACCTTTCCAGGCTCTGAGGAAGGCGAAATCCGCCGAAACGTCAGCTTGTAAGTAAATAAAGAAATAAAATAACACCTCATGTTTGCTAAACAGAAGTAGAAAGAATTTTTTTTTGTTTCAAAGTTAACTGAGCAGAGCTCACTTGGTGTGGAATTCTACAGAGCAAAGCAATAATTTCGACAGATGTACTCATACGAATTCAAACACAGGTGTGCCCAGCGTTAATGGCCCAAAACTTTAGTCTACAGTGAGAACAAAGATGTGTTAACGAACTTCCGCGATTCGTCAGTTCGGAAGGAGTCGTAGAAAGAAACAGTGAACGAAAATGACGTTTGCAGTGTTGTGAAACCTACTGACTATGGAAAGCGACAATATACAGTCCCAAAAAAGCAGCAGGGGCCAATAGCAAACAAAGCAGTAGCACCGCAGTCGTTACTTGAATTCTTTCTTGAACATGGTCTAGCAAAATGACAGCATTTATAATTTGTACATAACGTGATACAAGAAATAGATGATTATATGTTTGCGCCAATGTGCTTTCAAACAGGAACAACTTCCTTTACAAACTATCACGAAAATTGGACACTAACGGCAATAAATCGGGAAAGAAATTCCTATTCTATAACTAACTGACGCGCCTGAAAACCAAACAGGGCCGTGACCATGCGAGCTAAGGGATGTTAGGGTGAAAGGATATTAGAACTTCTGAGATCTCTGTTGAACACTAAGCAGCAAAACAAACCCACTCAGAAGTGATGGTCTTGCTCAAGGTGCATAAGCACGGGGACTCCTTTCAGCCGCAGTACGGTAGGAGCGGTAACTTCCAGTGTTAAAACTACAACTAACGGGCTACAGTTTTCCTATCTTTTTCGACAATATTGTGTTATAACAGCTATTGTCCAACATCACAGGCGATTACCGCCCAGAAAAAAGCATGATTTATTACTTTATAGAATATTCCTCAATGAGCACTCCTAATCCATCAATTAAACTGTAGTAAACTAAAAGAAAACACACGCTTTATTCTAAACAATAGCCAATAATCCTTCACTGAAAGAACACACTTGAAATGGAATCAATGGTAAGACGGCGAAAGTAGGTCATGAGGCGATTGCTGGGTTATTACAAAGTCCTTGGATCCTTTGATAACTCGTCATCACTGATTGTGTGGGTGTCAACATAATACACACTTCCTAGTTTAGCCATTGTGGTTCTCTGGAGTACAGAGGTAGGCCTAGCCGAAGCCTCGTCACCACCGCAAGAAATCGCCGGCATTGTGGATTAGGGGACGGGGATATGCCACCATGCTACTAGTTTGATACTTGGACGATGGTGATTCCTCGTATTGGCTTACTCCTAGCAGGGATTTCAGATTGAAATGTAGTATACTTTTTCATCTTCTCACCACCCGCCTGAACATCGCAGAGCAACACCCGAGAACATCTTCCGGCCGAGAGGTGTTGTGAAATAAGTGAGGAAATAGTGATGTAGCTATTGCCTCGTACATTTACAACTAAACGAAACATTGTCGTGCAAATACATTGCGATGTTTGATAGTTTTCGTTTTTTTCTACGTGCTCGTGCGTGTGAATTCCATCATTTTAACTTTACATTTGAGTACAGCAAGAAAGGTAATGGTAAATGTTTGGCCCTGCCGTTCCGATTTTCTTGGGATCCTTGATGTATCTGTTTCTTACAATGCTTCTTTCCCATTTATCAGGATAACTAATATCTGCATTTTTTATGCTACAGTGCATAGTTTTGTTACAGAGACACGGGATTTCAAGGAGCCTACACTGCCTTGTAAGTCTGTATGAGAATTCTACTGCACGAGGTAAACATTTGGGAGCAAGATAGTGGAGCTATCTCTATATTCCGTAACAGTACGCCGCACTAAGCGCGTGGAGTTTGTATTGAATTCGCGTCACAGATAAACCACTCTCCATCTTTGAGGGCAGCGATTGGCCCAAGACATGTCTTAGAAAACAAAAACAGCAGCTCTATGCGTCAGTAGCCCACCGTATATTGACCATATATGCAATTATTCACTTTTGACAATGTTAGACGAAATTGAATACCTGAGGTGTCCGTTGTGTTTTATTAACGCGGAATCCTGTATCCCTTATAGCTAAAGACGAACAACTATCATTTAGAAATCTAAGTGTATATAGCATTGAACTCTGTCAATGTCTATGACAATGCAACGGTTATTCCAATCAAATTAACCACTGCGTTCAAGTGAACTTTTCCTAAATTTTAGATGACCCGCCTTCACATCTACCATGCGGCTTCTAGCTCTTATTGCATTCGTTTCGTCCCTCACATCCATCATCCCCAAAGGTCCTCGATTTCGTATTTGGGTTCGGTTGCTGCTTCGGGATTTTATCGCCTTCGCCAAGAATGCTATTGAACTGTGGTTGAGATACTTCTTTCCGGAACCCTAAATTGTGCAAACTGGTTTCCACGTAGATTGGAAAAGGAGAGGCGGATCGACAGTATCTGGTACCTACGGGTACCCTACGGGGTGGTGAAAGAATTGGTGAGCCCGGGAAAGGGCCGTTGCAGCACTCTGCTTGTGAAGTAAATGTCAAGACTTTAGATACACACTTTGGAACCCTTTATCGGCCTTAATTTTTTGATATGGGCGCGTGTAGCGCCGTGGTTGTCTTCTCACCACCCGCCTGAACATCGCAGAGCAACACCCGAGAACATCTTCCGGCCGAGAGGTGTTGTGAAATAAGTGAGGAAATAGTGATGTAGCTATTGCCTCGTACATTTACAACTAAACGAAACATTGTCGTGCAAATACATTGCGATGTTTGATAGTTTTCGTTTTTTTCTACGTGCTCGTGCGTGTGAATTCCATCATTTTAACTTTACATTTGAGTACAGCAAGAAAGGTAATGGTAAATGTTTGGCCCTGCCGTTCCGATTTTCTTGGGATCCTTGATGTATCTGTTTCTTACAATGCTTCTTTCCCATTTATCAGGATAACTAATATCTGCATTTTTTATGCTACAGTGCATAGTTTTGTTACAGAGACACGGGATTTCAAGGAGCCTACACTGCCTTGTAAGTCTGTATGAGAATTCTACTGCACGAGGTAAACATTTGGGAGCAAGATAGTGGAGCTATCTCTATATTCCGTAACAGTACGCCGCACTAAGCGCGTGGAGTTTGTATTGAATTCGCGTCACAGATAAACCACTCTCCATCTTTGAGGGCAGCGATTGGCCCAAGACATGTCTTAGAAAACAAAAACAGCAGCTCTATGCGTCAGTAGCCCACCGTATATTGACCATATATGCAATTATTCACTTTTGACAATGTTAGACGAAATTGAATACCTGAGGTGTCCGTTGTGTTTTATTAACGCGGAATCCTGTATCCCTTATAGCTAAAGACGAACAACTATCATTTAGAAATCTAAGTGTATATAGCATTGAACTCTGTCAATGTCTATGACAATGCAACGGTTATTCCAATCAAATTAACCACTGCGTTCAAGTGAACTTTTCCTAAATTTTAGATGACCCGCCTTCACATCTACCATGCGGCTTCTAGCTCTTATTGCATTCGTTTCGTCCCTCACATCCATCATCCCCAAAGGTCCTCGATTTCGTATTTGGGTTCGGTTGCTGCTTCGGGATTTTATCGCCTTCGCCAAGAATGCTATTGAACTGTGGTTGAGATACTTCTTTCCGGAACCCTAAATTGTGCAAACTGGTTTCCACGTAGATTGGAAAAGGAGAGGCGGATCGACAGTATCTGGTACCTACGGGTACCCTACGGGGTGGTGAAAGAATTGGTGAGCCCGGGAAAGGGCCGTTGCAGCACTCTGCTTTTCTATCCTCAGATCAACTATTCCATCCATTGTTTTCTTCATGAGCAGTATCAGTTTGTTACCCGATTCTCCATTGACAAATACGCTGACGTTTCGGCGGATTTCGCCATCTTAAAAAAATTCCGCCCTTTAACTTGGTTTCTTATAATTTTATCTTCGTTTCGCCGACGACATTATCATCTTCTAAAGAAGTACTAGCGAAATAGAGTTGATGATCAATAAGCTCAACAAAGCGGGGAAAAAGATCGGGCTTCGCATAAATCGAAAGAAGACCCAGTTCATGAAAAACTCATGGCGTGAAGGTGAAAAAAATTGAATTGGATGGCTCTCTCTTGTAGAAAAGACCTAGTACGTGTACCTTGGACGATCCATAAACATGGAAAACAACATGGAGGAGAAACTAGATAGAAGGAGAGCAACTTAGGTCACATTCGGTCCTCTCAAAAAGCTACCAATCAACTGAAGGACCCGAAAATCTCCTTTTCGACTCAACGGTCCTCCCAGGGCTCTGTAATGCTGCAGAGACATGGGTTGATTCGTCAACAACATCAAGAATAATCCGCACTGCTCATAAAGCAGTTGAGCGATGTCTTCTAAGATATAACCGGAACTCTCAATATCTAGCCGGAATGCGAAGCTCTGACCTTCGAAATCTGTCACATCTTCGAGATCCAGGAGAATATACATCGAGAGCGAAACATAGATGGGTCGGTCACATAATGACAAGAACAGACGATAGATGGACGAAAATAACTGTAGAGTGGACTCCAAGAGAATGCAAGCGTCCCCTTGGACGACATGATCGTAAACAAAGTAATCAGCTGTACCCGAATCTGCAGTTGTTTTACAGATCGCGGTATGAGACTCGCGCGCGCTACCGCTCGAACAAGATCACCACCAATTGCGATTGGGAGAAAATGGAAGAAATGGCAATATGCGCTGGAGACCGCACAACCCGTGAAGACGGTCCGCCCAGGAATCCAAGTATCCAAAAAGTAAATAAAATTACATAGTAATTTAAACATAATTTACATATAATACACACATAAGTACATAAAATTATATGCAATAAAATTACACCTTAGTTCCGGTATTCTTTTCGACTTTATGCCACATTCATGAGTAAAGTTGGACAGCCTATGTTAATGAATAATCAATCGTCTTAGGATACCCTCTGATCATTAGCTGTTTTTGGTGGAGACAGTACTTTTCAACAACAATGATGCTGGGATATTTGCAAAACCACGGGCTGTAGGTGTCTGCGGTGGGGATCGAGTCTACTATTCCCTCTCCGGAGGCTTACGTGTTCACCACCACACCATGCGCGACCTTTGTTTCGTCTTTCTCTCAGTCTGAAAGGGTAACAACGAAGTCTGAAGAGTGGGAGTAATGAAAGGGGAAAACGATTACATCGAAACGGTAGCAGAATAACCATGTGGTTACCAACTCATGTTAGCATATCAACGGAACATTGTATATTACTCATTTATACCGCAGTTAGATAAAAGCGGTTTACAATGTTTAGGTAACAGTCAAGTATTTTGAAGCTATCTAGTTTGGTCTTACTATGTGCGTAACTGCTGGATTTTTTGACGCGGTCCGGCTTGAGGAGAAGTAAATCCTAGTCATTCTTCTAGAATTTTTTGACGCCTCGAACAGAAGCTTTGTTCACTTTTTACAAGGTTTTGGATGACGCAATTTTATCTGGGCTATCGGTTAGTTCCTGCTGCAATATAAGATTAGCTTCTCTGTGTCACTGTTATACATGGTGTATTAAGATAATTTATCTAATTAGCTATCACAGTCAAAGCACGGGAATCATCTGCTACCTATAAGGGATAAAGTGTTTTGCGCTGAGCAATTCCTCATGAATGTGGCATTCGGCTCCATTAATCATCGCAATGTTGACTTTTGAGGTTTGGTAGGCTTGGCCTTTTACGTCTTAGAGTACATACGTAGTTTGTAACAATTCGTTTTTAAATCTTTGAAAAAAAAACGATTCACTATGTGCTGAAATACGTTGCTTTAGAGATGAACGATCAAACCATTTTAGGCCATTTGTGAGTCATACGTAACTCCCATTTGTGTGAATACATGAATCTGGTGGCCTGATATCGTTTATTACGTAATGCAATGACTACTCTACAATATGATGCTTTAGCCACCGAATTCGTTTTCTCACTCGCCGTTTTCCTTGGGTCATAGAACAAGCGTTACAATCACGGCCTCTGTTGGCTGTCGATTGCGAAAATCACTGGGAAGCATCAATACCGTCACTTCAAGAAAAAATTCGTATTGTTACGATCTATTGAACATTGTCAGTTTATGAAGCTTAAAGAGTGTATACTTCCTTCTTCCTCCATTTACTCTATTACTAGCCAAGATTACACGAGGATAGACTGTGTTGTGTTCTGATGTAGTTGGTATACTATGCTTCTGTTGAAATGAATTGTCCTTGGTTCACCTTCCATTATTTGAACGTACTTCCCTTTCAACTTCTACTGACTGAGATATAACTTTCAGTGAAAGTGTCTTATTATGTATAATGAAAACAAACTGTCGTTCAATAATATGGTACACACTGCTCCACTGAAGGTGGCGGTAGCGTTAGGCAGAGAGCTAGCTGAGAAAAACGCAAACTAAGCA
Source organism: Angiostrongylus cantonensis (assembly GCA_009735665.1). Classification (NCBI taxonomy): domain Eukaryota; kingdom Metazoa; phylum Nematoda; class Chromadorea; order Rhabditida; family Metastrongylidae; genus Angiostrongylus; species Angiostrongylus cantonensis. Next base: position 4,346 of record MQTX01000481.1, on the reverse strand, counting down.
TCTCAGTGGTGCAGTGTGTAATATGCTATCCATCGAAAAGGATAATCGTGGTTCGATCTGACACGGGTTTCAAGTCATGCAAATATCTCAGTCACATTGTAGTGTCATTTAGTTATAGGAAAAGATCCATAAAGCATGCACCTCCGATTTATAGAAACGCTTACATCGAATGCTTTGACGAAAAATAACACGTTTGATAGTCTTCCAGTAGTGCTTGCATAATTTCGAACGATTGCTCCCAGTTATCAACTAATAGTAAACCAATACCAGGATCAACCACCGTCATGGTATCAAAGTTAGTCATATGGTGGCAAATCTCCCTCCCATTCACAAGGGCGGGATCTGCTTTTCGGCTTGGCTGAAGTCGAGACTGCAGAGAACATCAATGACTAAACCAGCAAAACTCCGATGAAATGGATTTTATGCTGGGGGTTGCACAGCCAGTGAGAATAGGCCATCCAAATAACCAGGTATTCTATAGTTAGGTAATCGCTCCTATAATGTCCGCATTTATACAAGAAACACGCTGTGGAATCAAAATTTTCGATCTTGCACTTTGTTTAGTGACCTTAGCTTATGCTAGAGTTGAAGTCTCCGACATTTTTTAGGACAGCATTTCATTGCAAATTATTTATCCCTAAATGATCGTATATTTTTAAATTTTATTTTACACGACCCGTCTTTCATATCTATTAAGAGGATCTCAACACTACTCACATTCGAATCGTTTTCTCAGAACCCCCATCCACGAAAGTCTTCCAGGTTTGACGAGTGGCTTCGGTTGCTGCTTGAGAATTTATTTTTCATCTTGAGCGTCGGTGAATGCTGATCGAGTCGATTCTTCCTGGAGCCCTGAGACATTCTCTGTGCTATCGGCCACACAAAAATAATCATAGAACGTATACAATTCACTCTCATCACTTTAGGCGTACGGCTACTGATGTTATGCCGAAATTAGAAGCTGAGGAGTCTCCTGCCTGGTCAAACATGATGACTTTTGGCCCAATGTGATGAAAATGGACATTTGAGAAGAGTGCTAACAGTTTTTGCTGATATGGTGACCCCTTTTTCTTCGGTTTCTCTACCAGTCGTCTGCTTACATGAGTTGAAAGGCGCTTTGTCGTCATTTGGATAGATTTCTTACAAGATAACGGCCAAGTTGGGATATAGCAAAGTGGATTACTGTGAGCTGGATAAGTTCCTTCTTCCCATGAATGAACCTAGCTGGAAATATTGGTAAATCAGTTCATCATAGGTGACCCTATAAGAGGATGACCACTTACTGCTAATTGCAGTCTGATACAAAACAGTCCCACACAATAGGGAGCCCATTGATGTCAGTTGTGTAGCGCTGCTAGGTCGTCAATGGATGCGGATGCACGCACTGTGACAAAGTGGCGATCGCCCGTACCATCTCACCTACCGTCCTGCTGGTCGGCAAGTGACTCGAACGGGCGCGAATAAATCTACCATTTTTCCGTGTCGCCAGCAAGAGTGGTCCAGTTGATTCTGCTGTGAGGAAATCGCATACAAAAGCCTTCGTCGATAATAACTAGGACTTTCCCACATTGTTAGAACTTCTCTAACCACCATTCGCAAATTTATTCCTTATGAAATGTGTCAACGCCACACCATCTTGAAGCACATCATAACCGACATTCTTGTATAACACGATCCTTTCTATCAGCGTGCAGTGGGCGCATGAACGGAGAACTCGGAACCTCAGGTGCTCGACTTCTCGATTACCCTTTCCGTGAGCTCACAATCCAGTTAACGGGCGATTTCTGATAGCACCGCCAGGGTGAAAAACTGTTGTGAAAAACGCAAGGCAAGCATCTCGGTGGTGCGGTAGGTAGTACGTGAGCCTTCGGAAACGGTAATCGTGGGTTCGGAGCTGGCCCGGAGTTCTGAGTTCTGCGTATATCTTAGCATAATTGTTGCTGTATTTTACGAATACGTTGTCATAAAAAATAATTGGCAATGGATAAAAGTCGGAGCATTGGATGAAAGACTATTCGAAAGTCTTCAACCTCCCCACGTTACTGTGAAGTCTTATTCTTGTGAGTTTCCATTAGAATAAGGGGTACATGTAACGCAGTTGTTAGGGTCGCTCTGCAATACACATAGGATCGATTCCGTTGAGCAAGCTCCCCGAGACCTTCAATCATTCCAGGCTTAGCAAATTGGTACCAGCTTTGTCTGGTAGAATAAACAGCACTGGCTCGATCCGTCGGTAGGCCACCGCAAGTCATGGTAAAGACTAGATATGCGCTTATTCAGCTTTACCATATTACGAATGGAATCAAATTCATGCCGGATTTTTCACGGTAGAACACGAAAACTTCTAGGAGATGTGGTGATCCTGGCGAGAACGGGCGAAAATTGGTGGTTTGTGCAAAATAGCGCAATTAACAATCTTGCACACTTGCCGATCGACGATCGCTGCTCTAAGTTCGTGCACGTCCAAGTCTTGCAGGTAACCTGAGAGGGTTTTCACTAATTTTCTGCTGTTATCTCTTTTTTTTTCGAGGAGATTTTACAGTATTTCTTTTGGCAATATGGCGAAGAACATGGACAGCACAAGCTGGGAAATAAACTAGACGCCTACGATCTGGAAAAGCACAGCGATAATGGGGATGGTGAGTGGACTTCTATAGGAGTTTGGTATACATAACAAAGGTATTACCGTTGAAGTACAATGTAGTCTTTTTCTTTGTCTTTTACTATTTGGTTGAAAGGCTTCAAACTATATGATAAAGCTTTCTTTGCTTTTGTAAGATTGCTACCAACACAATGAACACCGAGTAATGAAGAATTTTTTTAAAATCACATGAGCTGACATGAGATGTGTCAGACCTTGCACACCCCAGCATTTCTTGGATTCGATTCGTTTCTTCGCATCCATCCTCCAGGAAGGTCTTCGTACCTTTTTAGCTCACTTCTCCTTCAGGATTTTTCATCCTTATCACGAATGTCGTTAATCGCCGGTGGAGTCTATTCTCTATTTATGTCCTGTGGTAGCCCTGCTACAGCGTTCCCCACATCGATGAAAGAGATTGGGCTTTTCCCAAGCAAATTTGGTACCTATTTCACAACCACGCAGAGATGAGAGGCTTTGTGTGTGAGAATAAAGACTGAACCAGCGCCTGGCGTAGGTTGAGTCCTCTGCCTAGTAAACAGGGCCACTTTGTATTTATTTATTGCAGTCGTAGAAAGCTCTCAAGCTATAAGGTTGAAATATTTTTTCATATTATAAGATTAGTGGCAACAAGATGAACCCCTTCGAACAGTAAAAGATGGGCAACTTAAGAAAGGAGTCCGATATCAGTAACACGTTTAATATTTAAAATTAAATGAGAGATGTATATTTAACTTGGACATTTGCACGTTTTGAAGGCCCATCTTTACTGGTTGTGCGGGCCGCAGCATATTTTTCATTTTTTCAAAATTTTACCTGGTTTAGCTATTGTGATTTCCTGCAGTCCCGAGATCAGTCTAGCCCAATTTGTCCCCTGTCGTCACCAGCACAGGCCACCTCCGCCCTTGTGGACCGGACCGAAATTCGGCACCATGCGACTAGTTTTGTAGGACGGAGTTGGATCCTGGTATTGATTCACTCTTAGCTGGGCTTCCTGATCAAAACTCCAAACTCAGTTTGTGAGCCCCTGCTGGGGAGACGAATCTCCTCGCTGTACATTGCAGCCGAACACCCAGGAATACATAACAACCACGAAAAGGTGGTAAGTCGTTGGGAGGTAGGAAAGTGTCAGCATTGATATTGGCACTGCTTTTGTAATTCACAAGGTGTTCTTCATCCAGAAAGTTTTGTTTGTATACAGAATATAGTGTATTAGCAGTGTCACCAGTAAGTAAAGCAATGATAATAGTGGTAGTGACGATAACAATGATAAGTAATGACAGTAAATTCAATAACGATGGTATTGGTGAGGGTGTTGAAACAGCACTAAAGGTGCGATTTTTCTGGACTTGTATGTCTTTGCGCCTCTATTTTAAAAGTTCGAAGAACCGTTTTCAGTTGAGGATAGCACTGGTTTCGGTTCTGATTAACGAACTGCAACGTCACTCGTTCAGACTAATCAGCTTGAAGAGGCACTTTATGCTGCATTACTAATTTGTCCGTTGAAATGTAAAAAGCAGGTACAGTTTAAGCCCCTTCTTCGTTTTAATCGCTTAGACCTCTTGGAGACTTCTGCAAACAATCGCAAACGAATATAGTCAAAGAGCGTAAGCTTGGAGTCGGTTTTAGTCCCTTGAGCATTTTTGGTTGAATGGAGAGCGGGATCACTTCCAAAGAGAAAATTATAAAGTTTTTTTTGTTTTTATTG
>MQTX01000480.1:6897-32477 GCA_009735665.1 Angiostrongylus cantonensis | reverse complement strand
TATATATATATATATATGGGACGTCTACTGCTGTATAACGACGTATTCCTGATGGAGTCCATTTCGCATCCACACCTGCATTTGGTAAACCTCCCAGCGGTTAACCGCGTCATCGTGGCTGGATGGTGTTCCTTAGTGTCGGGCTGCGATGTACAGCGAGAGCCTCATCTCCCCAGCAAATTGTCACAAGCTGAGGAGTCCGGCGTTTCCATTAGGAAGCCTAACTAATACCAGGATCCATCACTGTCCTGGTATCAAACCAGCCACATGGTGGCAAATCTCCCTCTGATCCACAAGGGCCACGGCTGCGCCAGGAGCAGAGTTTGGCCAGCGTAATCTCAGGACTCCATGTAAACAACCTGTAAATCAGAAAAACTACGAAATAGAGAGAAGGTGGTGATAATCGCACAACTGGTGAGGACGGGCTGTCCAAGTAAGTATCCAAGCACCTGCGGTTGGAGTGCTAAGGTGGTTGAATGGATATCTCCTAAATGTGTTAATGGAAGATTCTCCTGAAATATTTGGGATTCCTATAACAGCGAATTCAAGATAAACGAGCGAATTAGATTAAAGAAAAAGAACGCAAAGAAACAAACCCATCCTGGTTGCTGTGTTCAAGACACTTTTATTGCGCTCTTCACCATGCATGCGCTTATCAGTCTTAAACAAATAAATTTTAAAACCATATCAAAGAGTAGGGAGGAGTTTTAGGTGTTCGTTTTACCACAAATATCCCTTCATCAAATATGATAATTTTCACCAACAGTAATTGCCCAATGGCAAAAATAACTAAGCGAATACCACACCCAACCAAACAAATTTTCAACAGAAAATATGCTATGAAGTAAGAGATGATGGTGGAAATTCTACCCCTTACAAACACCAGTAAACGGTAACCATGTCTCTTCTATAACACCGAACTGCAGACAATCAAAGCTAAGCCAAACAAGAAGATGAGTTAGATAACCTTTGTAATGGACTACTTCCTTGAGGAAACTCAAATCACTGCACGGTCACCGACAACCATTAAGAATTTCTATGACTCTATCTTAAAACCAATACTACCTCGACCATTACAATAAACCTTTCGGATTGCTTTATTACGTAACTGAGGATAAAAGCTCTAATACTTGTCTGAACCCTAGAACAAAAGAAAAATCTTTCCAAAGTGAGGCATCGTTTCCTCAACTAAGTAATCCACAGAACATTTCACTTCCCTTTTGAATTTACACCTAGATTAACGTAGCTTATTTCAAATTCAGCTGTAGTAGACCAATACAACTAAATTTCAGAAAAAACTGATAATGTAATGAAAAAGAACCTCCTCTGCTACCTCCATCACTGCATCACCTCGTTCAGCTACCTGAAATTTTTAAATACACGTTTCAATACATACTAAACAACTCTAAATGTATACTCAAGCGATATGAATACTAAGGTCGTTAGAAAACTTTGGGCCAAATCATTAAGCCGTCCGGAGTTGCTAAATACACATTTCAAATAATTTTTGATAAAAATCAGATATACACTCAGATGATATTAAACTCGAATGTCATTAAAAGCACTAGAAATTACTCCTGAAAATAATCCTAGCCACGGTTCAACTTCTTTCACGCGTGAAAGCACACATTTCTCGTAATTCACATGAAAAAAAACTCCGGAAGAATCTCAATACCGATTTTTAATAGACTACTTATTTGACGGCCCAGAAAGTACTGACAAAGTGTCGAAAACAACGTCATGAGGTTAGCGTTTTTTAGTGGAGACATTTCAAATGCACAAGCTCTAATCGAACACCAACGCATGGTGCACTACAGCAATACAACAGAACACTGAAAGAGAAGATTCTAAACAAACCCGCTGAGCAACCACAAGAAATACCCTAGGTCAGTTAAATAGAGGCCGATAACGACTGATAGTCCTCTAATCTAGAAGACCACGGGTCAAATACGCGTTGAGACCATAACGAAAACGATGAACGACCTCTGCTTTCACTTCGACCATCGAACGAAATGATTCACGTGTAAAACCATGCTTCTTTCACGCGGGAAAGCACAGATTTCTTGTAATTCACATGAAAAAAAAAACTTCGGAAGAATCTCAATACCGATTTTTAATAGACTACTTATTTGACGGCCCAGAAAGTACTGACAAAGTGTCGAAAACAACGCCATGAGGCAAACCCGCTAAGCAACTTCCAGAAATACCTTTGGTCACTTAAATGGAGGACGATAACCACTGATTGTCCGCTAATCTAGAAGACAACGCGTTCAATACACGTTGAGACAACAAAGAACACGATGAACGAGCTCTGCTTTCACTTCGACCATCGAACGAAATGATTCATGTGTAAAACCATCCAACTCCCCAACTCCTGTAACTAACACTACTGAGGTTGCGTTTCCGATAAGATATGTGCCTTTAGAGTACGCCTAGCGCAATGGTGGCAAGGTCCCTGCAATACATATGACAACGATCACCGCCCCACGAATCCTGCGAATTATTGTAGCTAAATACTTCTTCTTGCACATTGTGCTTAGAATTTGCCATAAACGCAGAAAACAACAACTGAAAACGTCACCAAGCAAACGATGTCATGCATGACCTAGAACTAGACGGATTAAATAACCAGTGCCCGTAAACCCAAACAGGGAAAATCACAGTACTGAAACTCTACCACGCTGATGGGCTTGAAGTCCTCTATGTTTTTTCAAAGCATCTTCGATAATACCTAACGTTTACGAAAACTACATCACAAAAATTATTTGGCATATCGATAAAATGTAATGCTAGGAATATAACACCGCAAAATGTATAAATCGGTACAAATAAGAACAAAAACACATTTATCAATCTTTATACACCGGTAGGTTAAAAACTAGCTGAGAGAAAGACGGAACGAAAGATACACATGTGGTGGTAGTGAAGGCGTTAGCACCGGACAGGGTAATAGTCCGCTCGTTCTCCACCGCAGGTTCTCCTGCGGTCTGGAGTTTTGTCAATATAAATATCTCAGCATCTTTGTGGTTGATTTCGCATTTACTGTTCTCATACAACAACTAAAGAACAACTATGTACGAAAACGGGAGTCATCTAATCCATTCGCGACGAAGTTGAACTTCGATAGCAGGCGATGAATTCTCGACAGTGTAAGTGCTAAAAACATACAAGGGTAAAAAAGTGAGCAGTGAGAAAATTTGGAAAAAATATCACTATCTTTGGCTTTCGGTTTCTACATCGTCCTTGTGCGGTCGGTCACTTTCACATTCCTACCTTCTTTTCTGTATTTCGGTATCAACACCTCTCCGAATCAACTAGTAGGAAGACCGAGCGAAGGATCCGACACCGAAAACACACCTCTCTCTGATCCACATCGTGGTGAAGACCTGGATACGCCCTAGCAAGGTTAAGTCAGGACTCCAGGGATGACCAAGTTGTACGACCAGCAATTGGCCAGCCTCAGTACCCCGCACACTGGGTGCTCCTGTCAATGACGACAGGCGATGAGACGACCGGTGAGAGGCTAGAAAATCTCGGGTTGCGCAAGATGTCATTAGAACCGGATCTGACAAACACACGTAGGACACCCCATGGAGATCGTTTCATATTATGCACGTATAATTTCAGAACACTCCCCACAGACGCCGATCTCCACGCCATTCTTGTAGCAGCGGATCGCATTAAATTTCATGTGATCGCATTATAAGAAACAAAAATCAAGAAGACCGACATATGCCAATTAAACAACGGGACCTTTGTGATCCGTGGAGAGAAGGTCCCGTCACGAAATGTCGGCGGCGTAGGCTTTGTCGTGCACCCGTCCACTGTCCACCTCGTCGACTCATACGAGATCCTTTCCCCTCGGATAGCCGTCCTCCGTCTTCAACTGTCGTATCATAAGAAGATCACTATCATCAACTGCTACTCACCAACCGACGCAGCTGATGAGTACGAATTAAATGCGTTCTGCTATCAGTTGGAGGAAGTAATCCGCAATGATAAAGCTTATCATAAATTTATTGTATTAGACTTCAACGCTAGAATAGGAAAGACCAACGAGAGCGAATAGAGGATCGAAAATTATGGATTAGGAGGAAGAAATGAGAATGGCAACAGTCTGGCAGGACTGCTGTCGGCAGCGCTTCTCTTCCATGGAAACTCGTTTTTCCAAAAGAAAGAAAGCTGCCGCTGGATATGGGAGTCTCCCAACGGCATGAATCATGCGGAGATCGACCATATTCTGACAAACAGAAGATGGTGCCTACTTGACACATCGGTAGTCCCGTCATTCTGTACTGGTTCTGATCACCGCCTTCTTCGCGCGAAGATTCGATTCAGCCGCAAGCTGGAAAAGAACTCCCTTCATCGACCACGAGGAAGAAGTCTAACTGTACATGACGGAAGCATTCTGAACGAGGACCTATCCACACGTGACTGGCAGATTAAAGGAAACCCGACCGAAGACTACAAGCCTGCATGCCTTGAAATAGTATGCTTATAGCATTTGAACCAACTTTGTTGGATACCTGGTGGTTGTGCACGCCCCACTTGCTCGGAGTTTTGCTGGTTTCACTATTGTGGTTCCTTGGAGCCCCATGGTCAATATAGCCAAGGCCTGCCCAAGGTCGTCACCATCACAGGCAGCCGCCGCCTCTCTGGATCTGAAGAAGATTTGCCAGTATGCGACCAGAGTGGTACAAAGACAATTGTGCACCTTCGTATTGGTTTATTCCTAGCTGGGTTTTGTGATGGAATCGTTGGACTCCTGCCCAGCTTGGGAAGCCCTACCGGGGATAAATTACCTGCTCTATATCGCAACCCAACTCCCAGGAACACCTCCCAGCCACAATGAGGCAGTTAACCGTTGACAGGGGGTATCATCATACAACAGACAAAAAGAGAACGAAATCTCCAATAAAATATCTGCTATTTGTTATGGAGACACAGTCAACTCATGTATTTTAAACAACCAAACGCACTAAATGAATGTTAAACGTTGATCTGTAATAACCGGTAAGACTCACAACCCCTTTTACTCCATGGTCCTTCAAAGGGCCGAAAACTAGATTAGAAGCGGCCACAAGATTGTTAAAATCACTTCATCTCCATAGAATATCCCATAAAAGCTCGCTAAAATAGAGAGGTTTACGAAGAGAAAAAGAAACAATGAGGAAAAACAAACACAAACTTTCATCATGAACCTCCATAATTCGTCTTCCACTGCTGCTCCAGTAAAAAAAAATCTTCCTTCAGTGAAAGAAAATCAAAGGTAAGTGGACCATCGGCAGCACCCCCTCTTCCACGGAGTCGTTAGTTTGCTGCTCGGTCAAACACTTCAACAGCACAAATAGAAAGATGAAAATCTGAGCGATAATTACAAGATCTACGGCTTCTCGAAAAAACCCACCGCTTTTTTCATCTGTCTTCCACCGAGGAAGAACAGCCGCTCAGAGTCGCATATGGTTGACGACTGCAACACCCCTCGTCAACGATCGATGCGAAGGTAAGGGGCGAGATCACGCGTGATCTCGGGACATTCCTCCCTACTCTTCATTGCAGGATTTTTGGCATCTATCCAAAAAGCCTCGAGGAGTTTGCGCGTTGGTGTTTTTGTATCCCGTGCGAGGATAGCGACTTTTATATCAAAATCGTCTCCGCTATGCTTTTGTATCCTATGCGTGCCTAGTGGCGTACATTGCTGTATGTGTGTTATTGTATGGAAGTAAACGTATGCTGTTTAACAGCCTCGCGATTGCTAAGAGAGAAAACGACGAATTCATAATTCAATGCCGAGGTTAATAGAAAGTCGATACTGGGTACTATTACAAGATGTACCAGCAAAGTACTTTCGACTTGTGAAGGAAGCGCTATCACTTTCGCTTCTCTTTCGACTGTGCTTCTTTTTCGAACATTGGAAGGAATGAACGAGCAGAATTTCGTCTGTTAAAACAACGCAACGCTGTTCACTTGCATATCACCGTTACTCGAGGTTGCTTACGATGAAATTTTTAAAAATTGAAGTTTGGCTTTCATATTTTTAAAATTTGGATTCTGACCATATTTGATGTTGGATGAATGGTGAACACACGTATATACACATATATGTGCATGTATGGAACATATTTAGTGCAGGTAGTACACGTCTTGCAAAACGAGCAAGGTCTCGGTTTAACCTTCTCTGGGCTAACTACTGGTGTGGCGTCTCCAGGGTTGGAATATTGATACTGGACTAGGATCGTCGTTTTTCCTCCAGTGCTCAAAATCTAGCGATTGCTTATGGTGAAGATTTGAGAAAGCACTCAATGCGGCAGCGTTGGGAAGGACGAGTATGGTGAGGCTGCTAAAATCTCCAGACCAATGGAAACTGCTTGGATTATAAGAAACTAAGGTGACGATCTGTACCTACAATGTACGTGCATTTGCATCTGAGTCTTCGATATGAGATTTTCTCGAAGGATAAGGTGCGACGTCATCGGCCTGACCGAGACGAGACAACGCGACCCTATCAACGCCGCCTGTGCCACTGGAGAACAACTGTTCCTCGGAATATGCGACATTAGAGGAGTCGGTGGGGTCAACGTTTTCGCCAAGACGCGTTGGTCCATGTATAACGGTTCATTCGAACAACTAGCATGCCGAGCAGGATATACACGATTGAAAAAATTTCTATCAATACCGGATTTTACAACCTACGTCGTCTACGAACCGACATTAAATTATCAGGAAGAAGATGTCGGAGTGTTCTATACTGACTAGGAGAGTTTGTACACAGAGGACCATTCATTCTTCAAAGTCATCATAGGTGATTTTAATACTAAGATTGAAGAAAGAAGAACATCTGGAGAACATCACATTGGTACCCACAGATTAGAAGGCAACGAGAAGGGTGAGCGACAGTACGAGTTTATTGTGACGAGTAAGACCATTCATAGTGACTAGCAATTCTAGAAGGCGCACCTTTAAGACTGGAAGTGGAAGTTTCTCTGTGGAGAGTATCCATAACAAATGGTAAATCGTAAATCATGGTACCATAGTAAATCGAAGATTTCGCTTTAGCGATGTCGGCGTTCTTCCAAATATTCCACACGTGATCAGACCACCGCTTCCTTCCGCAAAACGTCATTTCTTTCGTAATAAAGAAAAGGCGCTAAACCACCATAAACTGGGATTTATTCAAATCACTGGTATACCGTTAGGAAGATGCCACTTTTGATAACATTGACGAGGAGTGTGATTGACTCATTCAACCTCTTCACGTTAGCGCTGTGAAAGCTGAGAGTTCTTAAGTCACCAAGAGACGTCTGCCCCCACAAACACTCGAGCTGATACGCCAGCGGGGAATCGCACTAGGTGAAGGCTACCGCCAACTCACGTCCAAACTTGCAAAGCAATGCGGGCAGGTGATAAAAAAAGATCTTAAAAGGGCAGAAGTTATGATCGAAACTTCAGGAGCTGAGAAAAGTATTCGCAATGCCCACCAAAGCCTCTCCAATTATAAAACCGAGATCATTGCACTCTGATGCCCAAACAGAACACTTGCAGTGTCCAGAAAGGCAATAAAGAAAATCATTGACGGCTATTGTTCAGGTTTCTCCAATAGCCATATCCTCCTTACCTAATACGAAATAAAGGATAGTGAATATGTTGTATCAACGGTTTTATCTTCCGAAATCCCACATGCTGTTTCCTCGGCACAAAATCGAAGAGCGCCAGGTCCGGACATGATAAAATCTGAACACTTGAAACTTCCCCCACGTTTCCTGTTTCAATGCGTGGTCCCTACTCATTGGAATACCAGCAAGACCGTGCTATTGTTCAAGAAAGATGATAAAACCAACCATAGAAGCTCAGCGTAGCCAGGGAGTCCCTACCAAGTACATAAACATTTTTAGTAATTAAAAAATTCTTAGTAACTCAGTAATTGTAAAGTTACGTTGATTGATTCTTACTAACTCACAACAGTTTCAACATTGGCAGTAAAAGGGGATTGACAAGGCAAGATCACATCGCCTAAGTTATTAACCGGCCGCCCTTGAGAATGTCACGCGAACATTGGAATAAGATAATATGAGAAATATGATGGTTGGCAATTACACCTTTGCTTGCTGATGACATCGTTCGTACAACATCCAACATTAGCCATGCGGAACGAATGCTTGCCCCCTTTGTCAAAGCCTGTGGAAAAATTGGTCTTCGACTAAATCTCACAAAGACCATGTTCATGAGGAACAGATTTGTTACATAGCTCCATTCATGCTCAACGGGACGAATATTTACGGATGCTCCAGTTAGTTCTGTCTAGGTCGAGAAAAGAAGGTGAACGAATTAGCTTCTTATTCGTGCAATCAATTCGAGATTCGAGTTCGAGTCAATTCAGCCAAAATCCTGCAATCAAGTGACAGGGAAGTATATGGGAGGCGGTTAGGAGTCGCCTCCAACAAGCAAGCCCCATGTCCACCCTGGGAGAGCCTGGCAAGCTATCTGTGAGTATAACCAGCCCCACGTTCAGAGCCTAGCAAGCTATACGTGGGTATCAAATATGCTAAACACAGCAAAAAAAAACGGGCCTTATTCCCCTGACCCCGAAAGAGCCCCCGATTTCGCAGCGTTGGGTAGGACTACGGAGAGTATACTGAAATCTCAGCGCCAATGGAAGCTACCTGGATCAAGAACTATGGTGATGATCTACCTACAACGCACGTACACTTGCATCCGAGTCCTCGGTAGAGGACTTGCTCATGCATGAAAGAATGATAAGGTACGACGTCATCGGCCTGGCCGAGACGAGACGACGCCACACATTCAACGCTGTCTATGAAACTGCCATTCACGCTCAACGGAACGAATATCTCCGAATGCTCCAGTTATGTCTATCTAGGTCGGGAAATCAACATGATGAACGACTTAGCTCCAGAACTGAGCAGAAGGAAACAAGTGGCTTGGGTAGCTTTCAAGAGCATCGAGGATGTATTGAAGAGAACAAAGAACACCCGACTCCGTGCCCACCTTTTCGACTCAACGGTTCTTCGTGCCCCTACGTATTCGTCATCGTCACTGCGCGTTTCTTAGTGCATTAGGTTGTTCAGAAATAAGTGGGCGTTTTAAAAAATCTATTGTCTTAAAGTATTTTTGAAAACGAAGTATTTTTTTGTACCTTTCAATATTACATTTGCTTGGAAGCCTATTTTGTGCTTTCTTGAACATTTTTTATACTTTGTCATAAGGTAAATTGTTTTTTCAACTTGAGCTTTGCAATTGAAGATGTCAGAAACGAATTTTCGTCAAAGTTTCTTTTTTGAGTTCGAACTCGGTCGTAGGGCAGCAGAGACGGATCGAAATTTAAATGGATTGGGGTGGTGGTAGTGCTGCTGAATCAACAGTGGGAACATGGTCCCGGAAATTACGATCTGGTGATTTCTTCGTCGAAGATAAGTAACTCCCACGTCCGACTTTCTATTAACCTCGGCATTGATGAAATAACTCTTTTTACTTCTGTTCAGCAAACACGAGGTGTTATTTTATTTCTTTATTTACGTACAAGCTGACGTTTCGGCGGATTTCGCCTTCTTCAGAGCCTGGAAAGGTCACGTTGACTGCAATCTACATGGCCAAACACCTCCATAACCAAACAGAAAGAACAGAGAAACAGAGAAGAGAACAGAGACTGCCAGAGGAAGATAAGTAAGCCCGTGTACGTCCTAATAAGCTTGACGACGACGAATTGAAAGCACTAGTAGAAGCAGACACGCGAACAACTAACTGTTCGAGAGTTTACAGAACAGCATGGCGTAAGCACAGGAACAACCTCCATTTGTTTGAATTGCACAAAAAAGTAAAGAAAAACTCTACAAGTGGGTGTGGCACGAAATAAACAATATTCAAAAAAAAATGCCGCCATGAAGTATCGTTCTGCGCAACCAGAACGACCTTGATTGCTCGAATTGTGACGTGCACGCGAACAACTAACTGTTCGAGAGTTTACAGAACAGCATGGCGTAAGCACAGGAACAACCTCCATTTGTTTGAATTGCACAAAAAAGTAAAAAAAAACTCTACAAGTGGGTGTCCCACGAAATAAACAATATTCAAAAAAATTGCCGCCATGAAGTATCGTTCTGCGCAACCATATTAACCTCGGCATTGATGAAATAACTCTTTTTACTTCTGTTCAGCAAACACGAGGTGTTATTTTATTTCTTTATTTACGTACAAGCTGACGTTTCGGCGGATTTCGCCTTCTTCAGAGCCTGGAAAGGTCACGTTGACTGCAATCTACATGGCCAAACACCTCCATAACCAAACAGAAAGAACAGAGAAACAGAGAAGAGAACAGAGACTGCCAGAGGAAGATAAGTAAGCCCGTGGACGTCCTAATAAGCTTGACGACGACGAATTGAAAGCACTAGTAGAAGCAGACACGCGAACAACTAACTGTTCGAGAGTTTACAGAACAGCATGGCGTAAGCACAGGAACAACCTCCATTTGTTTGAATTGCACAAAAAAGTAAAGAAAAACTCTACAAGTGGGTGTGGCACGAAATAAACAATATTCAAAAAAAAATGCCGCCATGAAGTATCGTTCTGCGCAACCAGAACGACCTTGATTGCTCGAATTGTGACGTGCAACGAGAAATGGATTCTGTACGACAACCTGGGACGTTCAACTCAATGGTTGGATTGTGATCGTGTTGTATCACACTTCCCAGAGCCGAAATTGCATCAAAAAAGAAAAAAAAGGTAATGATGAGTACCCAGGATCGACTTTCTATCAACCTCGGCATTGTATCATGAATTCGTCGTTTTCTCTCTTAGCAGTCGAGAGGGTGTTATACAGCATACGTTAACTTCCATACAATAACACACACACAACACAATCGTAGCTGACGTTTCGGCGGAATCGCCTTCTTCAGAGCCGCTTTTCTCACTTTTCTTCCACCGACGAAGAACAGCCGCTCAGAGTCGCATATGGCTTGCGATTCTGAAGCTCTGAAGCAGGCGATTCTGCCGAAACGTCAGCTACGATTGTGTTGTATGTGTGTTGTGTGGAAGCAAACGTATGCTGTTTAACAACCTTGCGATTGCTAAGAGAGAAAACGACGAATTCGTAATGATGAGTGTTTGGTGGTCTGCAGCAAGGCCGATTCAGCACAGCTTTTTGAACCCTAGCGAAACGATTACCGCAGAAAAGTATTGCCAGCAAATCGACAAAACGCAACGAAACATCCAACAACAACGACCGCCATTAATCAATTGAAAAGGACGAATCCTTCTCCGCGACAGCGTCCGGCTTCATGCTGCGGAACAGTACCTGCATAAATGAAATGATTTGCTATACAAACATTTGCCTCATCCGCCGTATTCATCTGATCTCTTTCCTACCGAGTATCACTTCTTCAAGCACCTTGAGAACTTTCTGTACGCGAAATACTTCACCAATTACGACGACACAAAAATGCCTTTAACGAATTCATCACTCCCAGAACACCAAAAATTTGTGCAACTGTAAACTTGCTTCTTGCTAGCAAATCTATGCAAATTTAAGGTTTTTATTTTGATTAATAAAGTTTTGTTTAAAGCATGTTGTGACATTTTAAATAATAAAGTTAGAAACGCTCATTACTTTCTGAAAAATGTAACAACTAGTTGCAGATTAGTCTGTTCCACTTGAAACACACTACATTGCACAAACAGGTGACAGCCAGGCGTCGAGGATGTCCAACGGCGTCGAATATCCTCTTAAGCAATAAAATGGTGTGACGTCGCACTCACCTAAACCTTCAATTCTGGCTATCCTCCGGAGCTTGCATATTTATACAGTCATTTTTTTCCGCCGAGCTAAAATATGTTTAAAATCTAAACATTTCTCAGCCCATGAAGAGGTCTACTGATTAGGTCGGAGAACCATCACAACCGTTTTATCTTCGTCAACAATGTGCAAATTCTCGTAATTTATATGTATTTCTTCTTTGATGAGGTTACACGACGTTGATAACAATATTTATTATCGGCTAACGTTTCGACGTCTTCGTCTTCATCAGAGCCGATGATCCCAGTCGATGGTCCACGCTTGTTGTTCATCCCAATGTGGCGGCTTCGCCTTCGTGTCGAGTCAGGTCTTCCTCAGCGGTCCATCTCCTCGAATGAGGCACACTCATTCAGTGATGCCCTTTTATACACGATGCTGGTTCTCGTAATCACTCCGATTCTCGTCTTTTAGAGTGCACCAGTCTTTGAGTGACAAAGCAAGTAGGACCTCGCAAGGCCGAACACCGTGGTATCCCAGACTGGACTGTTGATATTTAACTTTGTATCAAATTCGACATTAGGTCCTGCCGTCTGAAGAACGTTCTGAGGAAAGGAGATGGTGGTAATAAAGCCAAGCATGGTGGTAATTTCTTTGTTTTCATTTCTATTCAATGTTTCATTTTTGACCTTATAGTGGAGTCGATCTTAAAGTTCACGCTAGTTGCATGCGATGCTACGTACAGTTGCTTCAGAAATGGGCTGTGATGGTGAAAAACTTGGACCTAATTCTAGTAGAGTGCGCACGTTGTCGGGTAAGGTTATGCCTTCAACTAGGGTGGCCCTAGATATTCTTGATGCATTATCAACCTTATTTTGACTACTATCAAGAGCGTGTGTGTGGCGCAGTGGTTGGAGGCGCCACTGCGACACGCACGTGGAGTCGATCCCTGCGCCCATGGCCCACCAAGCTTTCCATCTTTCTGGGGTCGCCAAATTGGTACCAGACTTGTCTAGGAGGACGGCAGCACTGACTCGATACATCGGCAGGCCACCGCGAGTCATTGTAAAGGCCAGATATGCATTCAATCGCCTCCAACGATACTTAATGAAGTCGAATACATGGCGCATCCATCAGGGATTGATCAACGCCGAGAGCTTTATCCTTTATCCTTTATCCTTTATCAAAAGTGTAAAGAATTTGTTCGCAGTTGTTTCTTGAAGCTGAGACATGTGAATTACTCAGAAAGTTTTCGAGTCTTCGTTGTAAGGTTATTTTGGCATTAAACCTGATGAAATCGTATAACAATATTAACCCACCAACCATTGTCGCCCAAAGGCTCATTATAAATTAGATCGACGTTATCTTGCACTACAACGTAGATTGACGAATAGTTCTCTTTTTATACTTACTTATTAAAATAAATCAGTTAGTATCAGCTGATGATCTCGGGTGTACCAATTTACCATCCTGCAAGGTTAGACCCATTATCAGCTGTGTAGAAGGGCCAACGGATAGAACAACATGGTTTCTAGGCCAAATACTTACGCAACTGCTTAGCCAAATGTTCCTAGAACGTCTACGTAACGCGTCTCCTAATAACGCATGCGTGATCGAGTTATTCGACGTTTCCTCGTCATGCACCAACGTATTGAATGACTCCGCATTGCAACCCATCTTCGAACTTTCTGTGGAAAATGAAGGAGGTATACATATGCATGGCTCCTCTATTCAGCAGCTTATGGTTCTTTCAAAAGAGTGCTTGAGCTGCTCGATTTTAAGGCGGTCAGGGAATTATTATGCACAAATTAGAGGGCTGCCAATGGGACAGCGGTTGGCACCAACTCTCGCCATTGCGTTCATGTCTAGAGTAGAAGTAGCAGTTTTCGACCTCCGGCCGCTACTCTACTGCAGATATATGGATGGTTGTTTTGTCATCTTTACTCACGAGGTGATGGACAAATGCTTTAAATTATTGAATGAGCAGTCTGAGTACATTAAGCTCACCCGGAAAAGCCAAAAAAACCTGGCTTTTATTTCTTAACGTTCAAATTAACTTATCGAGTAGCGGTTACATGACAAAGTGGTGCCGAAAACCAGGTAACAAAAATATCCTGGTTCATTCCCTTTCTTCCCATCCTTCACACACAAAGAGGGCGATTGTGAGAAACATGTTTCGAATAGCCACTTCCGTGTGTGCGAAGAAGGAATTAAAGGAGGAATCGCGCAACTTGGCGCGGCAAATAGCCATCTCCAATGGCTACGCAATAGTTATAGCACAAGATAAGTTTAGAAGGAGAGCGACGAGGCTAGAACGAAACACCTGACCAAAAGAAAGTTTTGTTTATGTTACCCATTATTAGCGATGAATTAAGCGTAGCTGTAAAGCGATGCTTAGGAAGGGCAGGTCTAGAAGAATCGATAGCGATAGTTGAAATACCACCGGCTAATCCACGTCTTCAGTTAGTTGGTAACCGCCCGTGTGACCGCCTGTACGAAACCACAAATTTCGTAATTTGCCTTTACGGCAGAGACGGTAATTGCACGAGATCAGGTACGATATAGCTGATCACTTGCAGTAACTGCGGGGATGAATATATTGGCGAAAACAGGGAGACCTTTGTGTATCCGTATGAAAGAACACCTAGATGGCAAACGAAAACTAAGACAAAGTACCCTTTTAGGCACTCATAAGATATAAAAGCAGAGCAGAGAGGATTTTGAAGTAAAAGTCAATATCCTTGCACAGGAGACTAAGGCACAAGCGCGAAAACTTTGTGAGGCCTTTTGTACAAATAGCAAAAGCCCTACAATGAATAGCACGGAGGAATTCCTAGAGGTCACACGCAAGCTGACTCCGCATGTTCGCATCATTTTCTGATGTGGGGCGGTGCAGTCATCAACCATGTGCGACTATAATCAGCTTTTCTGTTCCTCCTCATTTGAAGTCACGAAGAGAAGTGGTGGGTTTTTCGAAAAGCTGTTGATCATGTAATTGCTATAGTGTTTTTCGTCTCTTTGTATTGAAGTGTTTGGCCTAAAAAAATGTATATCGGTTTACCCTTCCAGGCTCCGAAGAAGGCGATACTGCCGAAACGTCAGCTATTGAGCTATTGTCGAATTGTATTGTGCTTTTCTATGGAAGTAAATGTATGCTGTATAACATCCTCGCGAATTGCTGAACAAGAAAACGACGCATTCATACTTCAACGATCCTCCTTTGTTTCTAGGTTTCACCTTCACCAACGATTTTGTTTGTCGAGAAAGCAGCATCTGCTTGAAGCTATTAAATGACTGCGAGAGACATTTGTGAAAAGAGTTTGTCTTGCTGCGTTTATTTTAAATGGAGCCTTGCTAAACATTGAAAACAGGAAAAATCCATAAAAGTTGAAACGCTAATTGTGTGATTAAGCATCATCAGCATTTTGCTAATCCTACAAAAAACAATGAACACACACCGAAATCTGTTTGTTATTAGACCTTAGTGCATAATCGACAGGGGTTTAATGGACACATAGCAAAATGTACTTGTTATTGCACATTAGTGCATTATGGCTAGGGGATGTGCTATCTTCAGAAGCATTTTTGGTGAACAATGGAGGGTCTGCCCTCGTAGTACTCTTGCCTCGTGATCCACATTTTCTGGAAGCTGGACAAGTAGGCTAGGACAGACCCACCTATCCAAACGGAGTGTTCACGATCAGGAGAGGCAAGGATCCTGATTTCCATCGGCCTGCAAACGATTCTTTATAGGATCTAGCGGATCTAATAATATATGAGTGACTTATCTCTAGCAACGAACACCAGACCTTGAAAATAGAGTAATCATTTCTATGTGCAGGCGGTCAGCAAGGCCAGGAAACAAAGCATTTCCTTCTGTTGAGATCATGTTCGCACATAAGTCCTTGCGGATGTCGACATTGGACTTTATGATCGAGTTGGAGGCAATCTTATGGATTCCAGTGGTTTCTAACCCGTGGAGCAATGGCTAAAATATTTCTGCTACTTATGCAAAAGCATGCAAGAGGCATATTTTAATGTACACACCTGGAAGAAAGCTTCAGGACAACGGAGACGTTCATCTCGAACGGGAATTAATTTCTCGTCAGGTAGCGCAAACGTCTTATCAACAAAGTACGTTGAGGCAGCACTGGCCATTTTCTCTTCAGAATGGAGAGGCGTGTAACACAACTTTTCCTTCAGGTCGCGCACAACTCCACGATCTGCAGTGGTGGTAGAAGAATAGCCACGTTCCGTAAGAATCCTCATCATGCAATCATTAAGTTCATGACGGCCAAGGTTAAAACGGAAGTTTGCATTGGTGAGAGCATACCCGTAGAATAAGTTAACGAGTTAGCTAGACAGATAATCAAGCAAATTACCGGCAAGAATGCACCACGTAAATGGGAATGGCGTGAGGACACTCCGTCTCTGAAGTCCAAAACCACACCAGTAGTACACCTAGAAGCGTACAAAGAGAGCAAAGCCTGGATTGCAGTGTACATAGCGGGCGTATTAAAATTCTGGAACGTGACCTGCGTCATTTTTTCTCGGTTAGCTTTACGGTTGAACGGTGCCTCGGTTAGAAGCACCCAATGTTTTTCAGGTACGATACGAAGTTCGTTGTGAAACACGTAATGCCGGACTTTCTCCATGTCATCCCAGTTCGTCACGATGCGATATGCATTTCATGACAAACAACTACAGGTGTGCTTCTGAGGGCAGATAGGTAGAATTGCACTCCAAATCAGCTAAATTAAGTGTTTGTCGACTCATCTTCTTCCAACACGTTTGGAGAACAATGATGTATAACAGGCGAATACCGCCGTTAGCTTTCCCTTCTGCTCTAAATTGGCAGACTCGCTTCTGAGAAGTAAAATACCTTTATCTTTAGACCACCACACATGAATCGTCTCAGGCAGCGTTTAGCACCTTACGCAATAAGAACTTGAGAGAGCTGGGCATACTCTAAGAAAAATCCGAATAAACACGTCTAGAGTTGTTGCATTCAGGACGTTGCCTTGCGCGAAGTATTTACAGGACGATTGGTCTTGTTGCACATTTACGATCAATATATTTAATGGAACATTTATAAGAAAAACTGGCACCAAAAACTTTTCCATTTTAATGCTTGCCTGTTGAAGGTCTAACAAAGAGAAACAGTAAGAGAAGTAGGGTCATAATGGTACCAGAGGACATTGGATGTCTTGTAGGAATGCTACTAAAGAAAGCGGCCAAACGATAGAATATTTCTAGTCACGGTTCCAACACAGCAGCGACAACTTACATTTACCTGACGTCTAAGAACTCGTTACTGTAAAAGTGTTCGAAAAAAAAGTTACCAAAGAAAAAGCAAATCGACGCTCACTTTACACATTCTGGAACCATTGTCGATTACCAGCGCAGCAGTTTTGTCGTCATTAATGATGATGAATTTCGCCGTCGTCTAATGACCTAACTGTTAGTCGGACTCTCTCTTTGCTCTTATAGGCTCGCTACACCGCTATCACGTGATACGAGCGGTTTCCAAGCTTACGCTGGCTACCACGCGTATAAACACATCGCCTATTGGCTGCTGATATGCGGTATCTGGAAGTAAACGTGGAAATACAAGTAAGGCAGCTTGTGACTCGCACTCATAAATAATAGAAGAATATTACTTTTTTTGTACACTACCGCCAATTTTGCATCGGCAGCACGCACTTTCTTCCTGCATTGTCCTTTTATTCTGAATATGTTTAGATGCACGAAACGACAGTGGATTGTAACATAAACATCTTTATATAAGCACCAACAGTTTCTTACCTATCGGTATATGAAACGCTGACGTGAAGGATTTGAATGACGTGTTACTGAGCGCGACGTGCATGTGTGCATGTGTGCATGTGTGCATGTGTGCATGTGTGCATGTGTGCATGTGTGCATGTGTGCATGTGTGCATGTGTGCATGTGTGCATGTGTGCATGTGTGCATGTGTGCATGTGTGCATGTGTGCATGTGTGCATGTGTGCATGTGTGCATGTGTGCATGTGTGCATGTGTGCATGTGTGCATGTGTGCATGTGTGCATGTGTGCATGTGTGCATGTGTGCATGTGTGCATGTGTGCATGTGTGCATGTGTGCATGTGTGCATGTGATTCCATGTGAATGCGTGTGTGACCGCGAATCATTTCGTGATATCGCTTCATCTGGTTCGCCTTAAAAAATCACGAGGAGTTAGTAAATCTTCGTTGCTCTCAACTGACCATTTCAGTATCTTCACAAATGCTTTTCTAGTCTACGATTCAAAAACATTCGTGGTTGAATGTTAACATTATTTGGAACTTCTGAGATCGATCGATGCCTAGTTAGTTACTCAGTATTCCGTGGAGAATTCACCGATGCATATGGAACACACTAAGTGTAGTTTTCTATTCGTGCGCGTTCTTGTGAAAGAAAGATTCATACGAAGGTCATTTCATGACTTGATGTGTTGAATAACAACGTCATCTTACTGTATTTGTATTAGTTAATGGGTAGCTCATGACGTCACCAGTAAACTCTTAAATTGTATCTGGCATGTTCATCTTCATTGTTTTCAGTCACACGAACAGCACCAGGTTTTTTTGTACGAGGACGTTTAAGCTCTTCTTGTGAAAAGGTAGCACGAGTCGCTCATTTATCTTACCATATCACATATTTACTTCTAGGCCTGTTTCTGGATTAGAAATTTTAAACCTCTTGTTAGCTGGGTAGCCACATTTGGGAATGAACACAGTAGGTACATCATAGTTTGGTAAATGATGTAGCAATAACAAATAAATAAATAAAAAAAATTAAAGCTCTCGGCGTTGGTCGATCCTGAGGGATGCGCCATGCATTCGACTTCATTAAGCATCGTTGGTGATGATTAAATGAATATCTGGCGTTTACAATGACTCGCGGTGGTCTGTTGATGCATCGAGCCAGTGTTCTTCATGCCTAGAGAAGTATAAATCTGGTATAAATTTGCCACCCCCAGAGGGATGGACGGCTTGGTGAGCTTAGGGCACCAGGACCGATTCCTCGTGTGTGTGTGTTGCAGTGGCGCTTCCAACCACGGCGCCACACGTGCCCTTGGTTTGTGTTAGTTTCACTAATCAAGTTTTTTTGTCGCATATTTTTTTTGTTGCAGCATGTTTCTTATTATGAAGTGGGGATGATTTTGACATTTTGACATAAAAGCCATTATCCTCTCACAGGATGGTAAAATATTAGCGCGCGAAATCTTCGAGGCTTGTTGCATAGATGCCAAGAGCCCTAGAATGAATAGCAGGAAGAAAGCCCAGAGATCACACATAATCTCACCCCATAACTTTAGATCGATTTCTGATGTGGTGTGCTGCAATTATCGACCATATGCGACCCTGACCCGCTGTTCTTCATCAGCTGAAGGCACGTAGAAAGACCGTAGTTTTGTGAAAAGCTGTTTATCGTGTGATTGCCATGTAGATTTTCATCATTTTGTTTGTGTTATTGATAAGTTTTTTATGATAAATTGAATATCAGTACACCATACCCAGCTTTGAGAAAGGAGATACTGCTGGAACGTCACCTTTAACGGAACAAAGAATAAAGTAACACCTCGTGTATGCTCAACGAGAATATTCAGAACAGCATCTTCCCTTTCATAGCGTAGCACAGTACCATAATCTATTCTCAATCTTTTGCTATTTTTGTTCTAACAATTAACAAACAAGTCTGGTAGCAACTTGCCGCCCCTGAAGGGATGGAAAGTTTGGTGAGCGACGGGCCGCGAGGTCGATCGATGCGTGTGTCGCAAATCACCACTGTCCACTGCGCCACACGCCCCCTAAAAATTGAATAAGAAGCAAAAAGATGAATCGTTGCTATTTCAGTGCGTGAGTATTCACTCTTCTCATCGTGCTCTTGTCATGTCCTGATTTAAGTTTAACTGGAAAATAATATCTGATTTGAACAGAATGCCGAGGAAGATCTAAATAGACTGGTGTCATTCCTGTTCAATAACAAGTTCATTTCTGTCCTTCTATTCCACTATGTATGTTATTGCTATGAGTAGTAAAAGGAGTTACGGGAAAGTGATTATGATTGAAGAACTCGGTAGGCCTATTAACTAGTGCAAAGGGAGAGAGAGGCAGTTGTGCAGCAAAAGTCACCGAGAAATGATTGCCATCGATATCGCATCAAGTTAATCGCACAGAGGACACTTTAGTAGTACGGCCAATTCCAGATCATTCGCATCATCCATTCAAAGCTTCGACGTTTTACAGCACTCTTGTCCTTTTTATAGTTTCTTTTAATGCTGTTTTCAGCCAAACGAAGAAAAACAGGCGTGGATGTAAGCTGCAACGTCGACTGGTGGAATTCAACATAGCAGTTGACGGTACACATCCTCAAACAACAAAGCTGTCTACAGAGCAGCTACTTGTCAATACACAAAAACCACTATTCAGTTCAGTAGTATTAGTCGGTATGCTTCTATAATTGAAAACGTAATGTATTTGAGGTATCGAGTTCGATAAGTCCAAGAAATTCGAATCAGCAAAATGTATCTTTTCAAGTGCTTATTCACAAAAAAATAGTTAAGGCAGACCATATGGTACGCTCGATGTAATGCTGCACGAAAACTAGAACGCGTGAAATTCTTATTTATTTACTTGGATGCACTCATGTCCAGTCTTCACTGGTAGCACGGACTACAGCATTCTTCGATTGCTGTCGCTCAATCTTTGTCATTGCTGCTGGTCTGCTTCGAACGTAATTAGTTTCCGAGAGCACACGTCTCAATCCTGAGATCGTCTCAGTGTGCGATTACAGATGATTGACTTTGCGACGAATGCGTTCGCCCATCGTTTGGGTGGCATAGTGCGCGACGTTTGCATTACCTTAGATTCAACTTCATCGTTGTTTTCATGCTTTCGTCATCTCTTATCTAAATAACTGAGCTGCACATTCCGGCCAAACGTTGTACATTCCAACTGAGCTTCAGAATATACCATTCAAGCGCTCTTGGGTGGAGCGCAAATATCTTCATTTAGTTGAAGGATCAGTCCACGTTTTTCAGTCCAGCGGTGGAAAAAATGTCGAATCGGAGACGTGAGAGCGAAGTGTTTAGTCCGTTAGCTGGACGGTGGAATGTTTGAGAGGACCGAATGGAGTTCGTGTTACTGTTCTTGTTTGCTATACGTCAGTGGTGCACGAGCAAGCTTGCGAAGAGTGAAAGTTATCAGAAAACCATTCAGTTCGTTTTGTTCACCTTTGCTAGATTGATTATCCACGAATTGGATTTTGTACTATTTATGTGCTGCCCATTTATTTTCCCAGCTTCATTGATCTTACAGAGAATAATCTCAGCTACACATCACAGAAAGATGAGCTCATCCGTGGAATAAAGGTCTGATATCGCCTGTCTGCATTGTTTCGCAAGCTCGGACGTTAGTTCGCGGATCTTACAGAGAATAATCTCAGCTACACATCACAGAAAGATGACCTCATCCGTGGAATAAAGGTCTGATAGGAATTTCCCATCAGCACGCATGCCCTTCTTATCCCAGTCCAGTAACTTCACCATCACCTACATTAAAGCAGTATACAACTTTAGTGATAAGTTGGATCCTCGTCAAACATCTTTCCTACGGATATGATAAGTGATCGGTAAAGAAGATGCATATTTGTGCTATATTTCTCATAAAAGTTTACTATCCGCATATAAAAAAGGGCCGCTCATTGGTCGTCGACCACTAATGGGATTGCATTCATATCGATATTTTCGAGCAATTTCTTGCAGTACAAGAGGCAATGATGCTATTGACAGATTCTATGGCCAGCAATGTGGTTTAGATGTAATACATGGGGTAGAAACCCTGTCGGAATCCCGTTTGCCTAACTGTCTGTGTCTTATCCAAGGTTTTCAATATGCTCAAAAGGATAGTCTTTGTAAATAGCTTGCAAAGCACTACCAACAAGCATCCTGGACGGCAGTTATGAAGATACCTTCGGTCACCGTTCTTGAGTCTGATGACCGAGCACGAGTCTCTCTACTGGTCTGGGATTTCCTCTTTGTGAAGGTTAGATGTTAATATGAGTTGCGAGAAGTATACGAAATTTGCAGCGTCAAACTTCATGGAAATTTACGGTGATATTACTGAGTCTTCGAGCGGTGTCACTCTTCCAGGCTTAGGGTGACTCTTACTTTAATCATTTATAGTGCAACGCTGTGTTCGTACCGTAGCCAATTCGCATGATAGTTCGCTTTGTGCCAGCTGACATAATACCGTCTGATATAGGGTTGATCTTCCGTTGAAAACAAACTATTTATTATCAATGGATAGTCACATCAACCACAATCGCCCTATGTAAAAGAGCTCCTCCGAATGAGCATGGTTCATTCGCGTGTGGTGTTCATCCCATCTTGGGACGATACCGAAGACGCCACATCGAAATAACGAACAACTGTGACCATCGACTCGGATCGTGGGCTCTAATGAAGACGAAGAACTGGAAACGTTAGCCGAAATGAATCTATTTATCAGTCTCGTGTAAGCTCAAAAATTTGAATGCGTAGTAATAAGTACTGTAATGAAAACAGTAAGCTTCCGTGGGTTTCGAACCAACTACATCAAAAATTTTTCGAATCAGTATCATTCCTTATTTGTATGAAGCTAATTATACATTGTTGTACTGAATGCCAATTATTTGTTGATTAAATGACTTATGATGGGGTTTTATTGCGAAAGATCTCTATTCGACAAATTATAAGTTTATTGTTGCACAACATTTTTTTTTCAAAAGAGACGGCTAGGAGAAAAATTATTAAATGGTTAAGGAAGAACGAAAAAGCATCTCATTAAAGAAAACAGAAAGAAAAGAAAACACGGACCTGTTATGTCTCGTTAGAGCTTTGAATTCTCAATTTGATTATGTGATTTCTGTCATATCGATATTATTACTGATGCACTGAGTCTTCTCAACAATGTAGTTTTCTGCCGGCTTCTTAATTTTAAAAAAAATTGATGCTGGAAATTTCTTCCGCCAGGGTTACGTAGTCCAGTTGAAGGTGAATTCGCTTCGTATATAATTCACTTTTCTTTAAAAGTCGTCCTCTTTAGTAGGGTCTTTAAACAATCGTGGTATGGGCGCTCGAGATCGGACAGTTTCGTCTCGCCTAGCTAGTGCTTGAAATTGCAGAGGCAGTAGAAGGATAAAGGATAAAGCTCTCGGCGTTGATCAATCCCTGAGGGATGTGCCATGCATTCGACTTCATTAAGTATCGTTGGAGGTGATTGAATGTTAAGTGGCCTTTACAATGATTCGTAGTGGCCTGCCGATGTATCGAGCACGCGCTGTTATCTTCCCAGACAAGTCTGGTACCAATTTGCTGACCCTGGAGGAATGGAAGGATTGGTGGGCCATGGGCGCGGAGAGCGATTCCACGTGCGTGTCGCAGTGGCCCCTCCAACCGCTGCGCCACACGCGCCTTGCAGAAACAGTATCACCAAAAAATAAAGTTCGTATACTTTCGGAGTATCGACTTTTACATCACTGCTGTTCCGCAATAGCTTTTACATAATGGCGTCGCATAATTTTGGCGAGCTGGAATATTCCTACCCAGCGACGCAGTGGTTAGCGGTTCTCTGCGGTACACATGGGTTCGATACCACGCTCTGGACTTACTAAACCTTTCACTCCTAGGACGGCGACAAATTAGTACCAGACTTGCTTGGAAGGATGGCTGCTCTAACTCGATGCATCGGTAAGACAGCGCAAGTCATTTTAAAAGGCATGCAACCACTTCTTAAGATGTCTAATAAAGCGAATGTATAGCGCATCCTTTAGGGATTGATTAGTGCCAACCGCGCTATCGTTTCATTCTTCACGCACAATAGATAAAAAAGGTTGGATAAACGACAGCATAGGAAGAAACACATTGCGCAAACATGTACTGTGATAATTTCCAACGTGCAGGTCGCTCATATTTAGTGAAATTTTAGCCCAAGCACCTCATTGCCTTTTCAAAAGGTCTTTAGATCTGACGACTGGTTTCCGCGAATTCCAATGTATCTTTGTTTCTCGAATTCGCCGAGAACGGTTGCATGTGATGTATGTGACCACAACTGGTCGAGGTTGTGAATCTTGCATTTCCACACCCTGGTTTCATTCGCATGCCATTATTCGCTTAGCTAGATCTTGTTCTTAATGATGACGCGCTAGCGGATTCTAACCCACTGACCTCTACGCCAAGCAAGAATTTTATTAATTACTGGTAAGATTTCTGTACTCTCTGTTTTCGTTTAAGCACTGTTAGTTGTTGTCACAAAAACAGCTTATCAGCTTGTCTTATGGTTTAAATAAAGGTCTAAGCAACCGATCGACAATTGCCCACCTGCCTAACACGCGTTTTCATCAGTAGTACAATTAGATGGATAATTTGGCTGAGCGGGTTGGTACGTACGTGGCTGAGATGGTGGCCAAAATAGACCCTATCTCTCACTTATTTAAGAAAATTAGTAAGCCAAGTAGAAATATTTTATGTGCAGTTTCGTATTCATATCTTAACCAAGCAAAGCTGTCTACCGCAAAGATCACCAGCTCGAAACGTTTTCTCTTCGGCGAAAGGTCACATACTAAATTATTAAGGCAATACGATCACATTCTTAAAGCTTGCCCAATCAGCTCAGCTGCATTTTAGATTAAGTTAGAAATTTTTTTCGGGAAACTACTGATCTGCTCACTAATTTGATCCCGACTTTATTGAGTTAACAATGCATCGAATCAAAAAGATTCCGAAAGAATTAGACAATCTCGAGACCTTCTAAAAAAAGATACTTGAGCAGCATCATCTGTTGAGCACAGGAATAGTATCCGAAAGTGGCAATGACAGCGGAATAGGTGGCAAAGTATGTCGCCGGTTCCATGGTGTCCAAATATATTTCCACTAGGTCAATCGTACGAGAAACACCTTAAATAAAAACAAATTGTGTCACGACATAGATATTTGGTGTTCTGTAGGAAAACTAGAAATAATGGTTATGCCGTCCTTTCAGTTAAGCCGCCAACAAGCTACTTTTAGCTTCATATGAAAAATTGAACATCAACGAAATTAGGCCCTCCAAGGAAGTTAGTACCAGCCTAGGAATCTGAAGAGTTTCTTGGAAAGATATTTTCATTCGAACTTCTGAGAAGCGTCCTTAACGAAATTTATGAAGTCCACAAATAACAAACGATTGTAAAGAAGAAGAATAGAAATAAACCGTAGAAGAATTTTAAACAATTTCAATTTAAGAAAACAAAACAGAACAATGTTCTTAGCGCTCACGTTTACGCTTGCACTTACGATTAGGATGGAGTTAGGTTAACGGTTTGGCTTAATGCGCTTAAGCAAAGGTAGATCAGCGATACTTCGATGTGTGAGCAAAGAATCCATTAAACCGTTACTACTCTGTGAAGGCTGTGGAAACAAAAATAACACGTCGCCAAATAAAAATGAATAAAAAACAAAGAAAAAGTACACACACAGTGTGTAAAACTCACCCATGGGAGAGAATATAATGATCGTATTGTGCGACATTAGCATTCCAATTCCGTGGAATACAAATGCCATATAAACAGCACTATGACGGTCTCCGGCATGCGAGAAGTCTGGGGTTCGATTTCCCCTACCTCAACACATTTTATGAATTTGATTAGCGAAAGAAGCGTTATGAAATCTAGTGGACAGATATCCCCAAACTCGTTTCTGCAGCTACTTCATCTTTGATGACAGAGCCAGTTTTGGCGGGTATAGCTCAGGGGTAGAGCGCTCGTTTCGCATGCGAGAAGTCTGGGGTTCGATTTCCCC
>MQTX01000479.1:75734-119726 GCA_009735665.1 Angiostrongylus cantonensis | reverse complement strand
GTGATAGAATGCATATCTGACTTTTACAGTGACTCGCGGTGACCAACCAGTGTATCGAGCCAGTGCTGCTATCCTCCCAGACAAATCTGGTAGCAACTTGCCCACCCTGGAGGGGGGTCATAGACGCGGGGATAGATTCCACGTATGTGTCACATTGGCGCCTCCAACCACTGCGCCACACGCCTCCTTGTCGATGAAGAAATTTGTCCGAAATTTCCCTCATACTCAAGAAATTCCTTGTTCCATATTTGTTTCGTGTTCTTCATAATTTCTATGTTGTGAGAGCAAAGCCACGAATCTCGTTCGCCAGCAATGGGGAGCAGTCAGATTTCGCAACATAGCTTTACAAGCCATATGAAGCAGTTTCTGATATTTTCTATTTCCATTCATTCCGTACAACTGCAACGGTAAACTGCTAATTGTAGTGTAAACTTTTTTGAATTTTCATTTTCTTTTCACCAAATTCGTTGTTCTAGCCTATGTGAAGGCAGCCACGGAAGAAACAATTTGGACGGTTTTTGTTACAATTCAGATAAACGAAAATCAAAGCCTCGCAACGGTCTAATCCCTCATCGTGTCTGGGAGGTGTTCCTGGTTGCTGGACTGCGATGTACAGCGCGGGTTCATCTCCTAGCAGGGTCTCCCAGGCCGAGAGGGAGCTCGGTGGGAAGCGTAGCTAAGCGTAAGCAAATTGCCTGGAACCACCGCCGTCCTGGTATCAAAGTTGCATGAGGGCAAATCTCCCTCTGATCCACAAAGGCTGCGACTGCCTCTGGTGGTGAAGACCTGTGGCGGACATTCGTCAGGCTGACATCGGGATTCCAGGGAACCACAATGGCTTAACCAGCAAATCTCCGAAAGATGGAGATTATGCTGGGAGCCGCGCAGCCAATGAGGACGGGTTATTCAAGCATCAAGTGAGTAAGAATCTCAAAAACGACGAATGATACGATTTGAAATGCAGTTTATTCAGTGAATAGAGTCTTTTCTCGAGGCGAAAATTCTATGGGAGACTGCATTTAATCCGCTAGATAAGTGTCTTTAGTTCACTAAGGTCTTGTACTACGGCTATGTTATTGTTAGTGCCAAGTAGAGTCATGTGGCGATTAGTCGGGAAATTCTTATTGATTGTTAATACGCATAATGGACGCTTTTCATTGTACCATCTCTTTCGTTTGATTTATCGGGCGAAACATATTCCGGCCGCTAAGCGAACCACGAGAGTAAAATAAAAGCACACGACCCCGTAGATTGTCGCCGAAGTAGCTCAACTTGCGGCATCACACACTCCTTGAGGAGCAGAAGGAAGAGTAAATACTATTGTGTCACGCGGAGGACATAGAGGGTAAAGTATAAATTGTTCGGCACTCATCAGCCTTCGAAGGATGCGCATGCATTCGACTTTAGCGAGCATCGTTGGAGGTGACCCAATGCATATCAGGCATTTAGAAAGACCCATAACCTAACGATGTCTCGTTTTGTTGTTACTATGATTCCATGCAAATCTGGGACCAATTTGTTCAACGTAAAGGTTTGAATGTTTTGATGACCCTGACAAGGAATCGAGATAACTATCACGTGTGTATCGGAAGTCGTCTCTAATGGTGGGCTACACGCCTCTCACAAGAAGCCTACCTAATAATCTAATAGCCAAACAAGGCAAAAAATTATAGTTATTCTTTAAAAGTTCCACAACTTTTTGAAAAATCGGAAATTCGTGAGTTGATGGAAAAGACAATAATAGCACTACTTTATTTAGGAGCCGGGTCACACATGCACGTCAACTACTTGAGTGAACTGTGCCGGCCTATGGAATTCGTTATTAGGTGACTATTTCAATTTTTACCCTTTCAGTATGAGGGCTGAGTTGTTCTGTGGGCACGTTGGTGCAGATTGCTGCTGTGATCAGAAATAATATCATGAAATTGTTGAAGACTATCGCTTGTTCAGTAGACTTTGTTTCACTGAGAAGCTAGCATATGGTTGTTACCAAACACATTCGACCAACGTTTTAACGTTCTCATCTTCTTCAAAGCCGTTGATTTGAGTTTATGGCCCATGATCGTTCGTTTTCGCGCTATGGGTTCTTGGTCGCCGCAATGATTCACATAAACTTCAGTGTTGAACCGTTCAAATGAAACAAACTCAACTGGCGCCACTCTTTTACACAGGAGAATTGCTGATGATAGCGATTGCTTTTTGACAATTATAGTTTTTCAGTGAACAGTCCGACCTTCAGCACTCATCTGAAGGAGAATACATCTGAACATCTGAATACGTCAGAACATTAGTCGAATGAATGTTTGGTAACAACGATGTGTTAGCTTATCAAAGGGAGAAATTATATTGATCATTCATACCAAGCTGAAGTTGACGATGACATGCGTTAGCAATGTAAATCTGTACTAAAAAGCCGAACACAGTCGATTTAAAAGCAGATCGGTGAGCAGCGGCCTAAGAGATGCAATGAAAATTAGTTATTGAACCTCTGAAGAGAGCCATTACATGGAATTAACACTGATATGGTTTGAAGCTTGTGGCAATCCTGCATTACTTATGCCAGATACACCGTCTCAATTGACATACGCGTCGTTACAGCAACCTTTTCTTTGCCAGTCCGAAATAATCTGGCTTGACTTCTATTCAACCTATTCCTTTAATAAGACTGCAGAAAAATATTCCAAAGCTAAATTGCAGGAAATAAATATCTCACCAATTCGCTACAAGTTGCCTGTTCGGCGCAATTTTTAATGATGCTCTTCTATAAAGTAAAGCAATACCAGGAACCACCACCGTCCTCCTATTAAAGTCGCATGGCGCCAAATCTTCCTCCGATCCACAAAAGCTGACATTTCCTCTGGTGGTGAAGACCAAGGCTTTGGCCAGGCTGACCTCTGGATTCCATGAAACCATAATGGCTTAACCAGCAAGTCTCCGAAAGGCCATTCAAGTACCAAGTATCAACCTGTATCACCTGTATCACCTGTAGTGCCGTTGGTAGCCGAGTCACTCAAGCGAGCGAGTCCAGGTACCAAAACATCCAAGAAAGATTATTAAAAGTTAAAAATACAGAGTAAGACCTTGCTTAGCAAATACGTGTTAAATATACAGATGATTGCAAACTAACTGATATCTGAGCCCATTAAACTGCCGATACAGCATCTAACTGAGACTTGGAAAGCGCGTATCGCTGCTGATGGGGGTACCGTGCAACATACACGTAATCGCCGATTCCAACTATCGTCTGAGTCTGACCAAACCTTCCATTCCATCAGGTCCGACAAATTAATTTCGTACTTGTTTCATACTTCGTACTAGGCAGGGTAGCAGCACTGATCCGCTACATCAGTAGGCTACCGCAAGTAATTTTTAGGCCAGATATGCATTTAACCTATTCACCTCTAACGATGTTTGGTAAAGTCGATTACATGACACACCTTTCAGGGATTGGTCTGCGGCGATTGTCTTGCCCTTCATTTTCGATGCCCAACTGATTAGTTTAGACGAGGTTGCTCTAAAACTTCGATTTGGCAAACGTTGCGGCTCTATTACCCTTTCACGTGGTATCCACTCTACTCGATTCGACACGACGCAACTACGAAGTCTCATACACCACAAGGATTAACTACTATGGTTATTCGATTCAAGTCACTGCGATTTTCAAAAAGACAAAAGTACCAAAACTTTAGCCCAATATGGTTTTTAACAGTCTCGTGTAAGCCTTTTAAAAAAATGAGAAGTTCACTAGTATTAGTGAATGTATTGCACCTTCATAGCTGCAACTTCCCTTCCTCTTTCACCAGTTTTAGACATAATTGGCTAAGTGTTTTTCATTCAAAACCATAAAATCTTTATGTAGTTAAAAGTTGTATTTATTAAACAATCATATGGGTTAGAGAGGCTAAACAACTTGTTAGTCTGCCAGAGTGAAACACTTGATGAGTGCAAAATTAATGAGGCATCATGCTATTAAGATCCTTCCGTATCAACGTTCTTTCTTTGCTTTGAGGTCACGTTCCGAATAGCTTGTGACAGTGCTAGTTGTCGAAAGTGATGATTTGCTCTCCCAATCCCAGCGCTCGTTCATACGAACCCCTTTCTCTTCTCGGACCTAAAATATGAATATTCATGATGAATTGGTAAATATGTAACGAAAATAGGCCACGTCATGAAGTACAACCTTTAAAAAAAACCTATCTTGCGAAAAAAAAACAAAACTAGTTATCTCGTTAAGGTTGGAAGGTCACACTGAACTGCTAAAACGCCTTTGGTGTCACATCCCTCTAGGATTGGTCAAAGTCGGGTCCTTCAATCCTTTTCTTATCACTGGATCTAATTCTATAAACTCTAATTCGATTCTTGGCAAAAGCAATGTATACATAAAATTTCACTTAGGAGCAAGTTGGTTTTTCTTGTTTATTCACTGGAAAGAACTTAAACGAGAAAATAAAACCGATTAGCAAACGCTGATCGGAGGCAACACTACGAATACCACTGGAACAGGGGTTGTGAGACCGATGACCAACTGCTCTCAAACATTCTTTTGTCACCGAGATTATCGTTTGTTCAAGTAGTATACACAGCTATACAGAAGCAAGGCAGTGCTTGGGGAGCTTGAAATAACTCACTCTTTGAAGAAGTTTTGTTTCTGCGGAGCATCACTTTTTTTTGATAAACAAGCAAAATGAACAGTTTTGAAGCCGAGATGTCATGAAGAGCATTCTCGATTTCGCAGCCATAAGGGAGCAAGAAATTTCGGAAAATCGTCGCTCCTTCTCTTAATGGTCTCTAGCACAGTTATTTTTAAGTGCACAATTAATCCCTCTGCCGACATATCCTCTTAATTGATGTCCTTCCCACACATTCTTCATGCGTCCAGGTTCATTGCCGGTAACATTTAATGTAATACGCATTCATCTCCAATAGTAGAAAGTATCCCTTATGGGAAACCTCTATCCGATTTATATGTGTAGATTGCCATCTCATCTTCAGCGACCTTCCGGCTCTCTGCTGCTGTTATTTTCGACTACACGAAAAAAACACACTGCCCGTTTAGCAATATCGGTCAGTTGGAAATTGATCAGCGCTCACACCATTCGTGAACATGACCACCTAAGTTCTAGTTAAACCAAGTGTAGTTCAGACATGGTGCTATTTTATTAGGAATGACTAGCACAACCGCTGTGTTTTACGAAAAAATAAGTTTGTGTTTCTTTTGCAGATTTCTTCGGAATCGAATACTATTGACATAAGTTCACTTCACTGTTATTTGGTTATACATTTAAGACTATCAATTTTTCTCTAAGCCTTCTATAGACATTTCCAGTCTTATGATTTGCTTTAGTTGATACGGTTGATGTTGAAGAAAGCAACCGATTCATACCATTTCTCTCTTTACCTCTAAGATGTTCTAATTGTGAAAACCACTGAAAGTTATCCATTACTCATTTTGTGTAAAGAACGCATAAACTCATAACGATAGAAAGCGTACCTCTTCGAGGATGTTATAAATTTTGTAGTACTCTGGCTGCGTCTCAAACGAATACGAATCCACGATGGTGAGGATTCGGTCGAACTGCTTCGGCATTTCGTAGAGAAACTGCATCCGGCCACTTGCGCGAGCCGCCTGTTTCGCTGCACCCACCGCATTTCGGTCTGAGACGGATTATACATATGAGATAGATTTACCATTTCCATGGGACAGCGATAGATCTTGTCATTTTCAGAGATCACTTATTGTCTGGCTCAAGAAAGTTTTTCCTTCCATTTTCAGACAAGCATCTATGGCTTTTTCAAAAGTGTTTGTTAGAGGCAAAACACCGATTCTATTCAAACATATCACATACATAACACCACTTCCATAAAATTTAAATAATTTTGTAAATTAAACGCTTTTTACATGGCTATAATGTCTTATAATTTTTACAAAAGTTCACCAAGTTTTACTTAATTCCCATGTCTTTTTTCCAAGCGATGCAAAAGAATGTCGCACAACCTCATGTGAAGGCTGCAGTAAAAGCAGGTGAAACTGAAAGTTAATGATGTCAGACACGTAAAGCGTCTTCAGATGGAATCACGCTCACAGCCCTAAATAGTAGCTTGCAGTACAGTCGAAAAGCGACCGATTTCGACCATCGTGGTGAAAGACCGTCTTGTTTTTAAAAGAACTATTTTCCTGAGCGACGACAAATTTTTTGCCTCTCGGACTCTGTGAAATAAGTATCTCGGCATACTCTGGATGTTTGCACCTGGGTCGACGAGCGAATGAAGTTTACATACGAATTACGGATTACCGAGTTCGAGAAACTTGCATGAACAGCGGTGAAATAATAACGCACATTGAAGATCATGCTGCTTGCACAGCTTTTCATAGTAATCTTCGTAAGAACAGTCTTATGATTTGCTTTAGTTGATACGGTTGATGTTGAAGAAAGCAACCGATTCATACCATTTCTCTCTTTACCTCTAAGATGTTCTAATTGTGAAAACCACTGAAAGTTATCCATTACTCATTTTGTGTAAAGAACGCATAAACTCATAACGATAGAAAGCGTACCTCTTCGAGGATGTTATAAATTTTGTAGTACTCTGGCTGCGTCTCAAACGAATACGAATCCACGATGGTGAGGATTCGGTCGAACTGCTTCGGCATTTCGTAGAGAAACTGCATCCGGCCACTTGCGCGAGCCGCCTGTTTCGCTGCACCCACCGCATTTCGGTCTGAGACGGATTATACATATGAGATAGATTTACCATTTCCATGGGACAGCGATAGATCTTGTCATTTTCAGAGATCACTTATTGTCTGGCTCAAGAAAGTTTTTCCTTCCATTTTCAGACAAGCATCTATGGCTTTTTCAAAAGTGTTTGTTAGAGGCAAAACACCGATTCTATTCAAACCTATCACATACATAACACCACTTCCATAAAATTTAAATAATTTGGTAAATTAAACGCTTTTTACATGGCTATAATGTCTTATAATTTTTACAAAAGTTCACCAAGTTTTACTTAATTCCCATGTCTTTTTTCCAAGCGATGCTACGGCAAAAGAATGTCGCACAACCTCATGTGAAGGCTGCAGTAAAAGCAGGTGAAACTGAAAG
The DNA here is from genome assembly GCA_009735665.1 of Angiostrongylus cantonensis. Classification (NCBI taxonomy): domain Eukaryota; kingdom Metazoa; phylum Nematoda; class Chromadorea; order Rhabditida; family Metastrongylidae; genus Angiostrongylus; species Angiostrongylus cantonensis. The sequence continues at coordinate 112,620 of MQTX01000479.1, read as the reverse complement.
TTAATGATGTCAGACACGTAAAGCGTCTTCAGATGGAATCACGCTCACAGCCCTAAATAGTAGCTTGCAGTACAGTCGAAAAGCGACCGATTTCGACCATCGTGGTGAAAGACCGTCTTGTTTTTAAAAGAACTATTTTCCTGAGCGACGACAAATTTTTTGCCTCTCGGACTCTGTGAAATAAGTATCTCGGCATACTCTGGATGTTTGCACCTGGGTCGACGAGCGAATGAAGTTTACATACGAATTACGGATTACCGAGTTCGAGAAACTTGCATGAACAGCGGTGAAATAATAACGCACATTGAAGATCATGCTGCTTGCACAGCTTTTCATAGTAATCTTCGTAAGAAATGCCGAATCATGAGAGCTGCTTGAAAAGCACTATTTGTTTTAACGAGAAGCAGGAGGCGTTAATTGTGCAAAGCACTGGAGGTGATAAAGTTACAGGTACAAATTACTAAGTGAAAAGAAAGTTTTAGCCTCCCAAATAATACTCGAACATGAGAAAATCTTCGTTCGGTTAAGTTGAACATTAGTGTGCTGAACCTGTTGAGCAGTTAAAGAAATTCCCACGTCCGACTTTCTATTAACCTCGGCATTGATGAAACTTTGATGAGACGGGCACATTACGTCTCCATGTGAACACTGCGCGGTTGGTCTCCACATAACATATTTAGTGGAAGACTCATAGAAAGCGGTAGGTGTGCAAAGACTCTGTGTTCAATGTGATTGAAATTTTGGTTTAGCATTTTCTCTGTTTGGCCATGTAGATTGCAGTCAACGTGACCTTTCCAGGCTCTGAAGAAGGCGAAATTCGCCGAAACGTCAGCATGTACGTAAATAAAGAAATAAAATAACACCTCGTGTTTGCTGAACAGAAGTAAAAAGAGTTAAAGAAATGCTGAAAGTCGTGCATTCTCTAAAATTTTTGTCCATTAATAGTAGAGAATCGGAAAAGTATTCATATATTATGTGAGCCGTCTTCAGACAACATTAGCGGAACGGTACCATTGGACTTCACCTGGCGCAAATCTCCAAGGGAGTGTTCCTCTCGTTACCTCGACAATCATATAGAACCAACTCTCCAAATCATCTCGCCTTCCAAGATCCTAAACGCTAACAGACGAGTTTTGGGCAGCTGCTGTTTAATGTGAAATAAAATCCATTGGACATTTGGTCCGATATCCACAGAATTTTTGAGGATAAATGAAGCACGTTGTCGCATCGCGCTAAATTCTCGCATAAATAGCACTACTAGCGAGAAATTCACCAACGTTCTAACAGGATACTTAATTTTGAAGGAATTTTTTTCTGCACTGATACTTTTTACTCTTAAACTGAAGAATTGAGCTTTGAAAGCTTACCTGCTTCTTATGAGCACTAAGGCTACCATATCTTGTTGTTCCTCTCCAACCGACATGTTTCCGTGCGGGAATGACATTTCCATTCTGTCAATAAATAGGAGTATTAATAAGCAAGTAAAATCGATGTTCGGCAATAACACTATGCTTGTTTTCCTGTTGACACCCTTCTTATGACAACAAATGTCAGCCAGGCGGAACGAATGCTCTCCAGTAATCTTCAGGTAAATGTCACAAAAATGATGGGTGTGAGGAACGGATTGGTTTCCCACGTCCCATTCATGTTCAGCGGTACGGACATCTTCAGATACTCCAGCTGCGTCAATCTAGGTAAGAATATCAGCATGACGACAAAATTAGCTCTAGAGATGGGAAGGAAGAATCGAGCAGCTTGGAGGACTTACAAGAGTATCGGAGATGTAGTGAAGAGAGCAAAAACATACAGCTCCATGACCACTTCTTCGACTCCACGGTTCTTTGTGCATTAACCCACGCGTTAAATCAAAAGGGCGATACTTTCTGCCTCTCGTATCACGCAAGTGAGGGAAGGGATCCGAAGTTCCGATCTACATCAACGATAAGATATTAGAGACGCCATCCTATAAGGCAAACTGTCGAAAATTGAAAGTGTAGACACGTGCTGCAGGAACGCCACCGACCCGATAGTCAGAGTTTTTTACGATCTTCACGAAAACCCTAGATAAAAGATGTGATGCTCTAGGAGTCCCCATAGCGTGAAAAATATAGTGGGATGCTCTTGGAAGTGATAGGGCGAGAAGGAAAATTTACTGGCCTCCACTCGAGTCACTCGACAACGAACGGGACGACAAGTGATTACGGAAACAGCGATAAATGGGTAGTTAACCAAAAAAATACTATAACCATACTATACTACACTAAATATACTATACTATACTAAAACCAAGTAACAAAAACGTCCTGGTTCACTCCCTTTCTTGTTACCCTTCACACACAGAAAAGGCGCTTGTGAGAAACGTGTTTCAAACAGCCACCTCTGTGTGCACAAGCAGGGAACTAAGGGAAGAATAGCGCGACTTGGCTCGGCAAATAGCCATCTCAGATGGCTACGAAATTGTAACCTCGCGAGATAAGTTTCGAGGGAGAGCGACGCTCCAAAATGAACGGTTTGGCCAAAACAAAGTCCCATTTATCTTACCCTTCATTAGCGGTGAAATAAGTGAAGTGATGAAGCGATGCTTAAGAAGGGCAGATCTAGAGGAATCGTTAGCGATAATTGAAATACCACCAAATACTCTTCGTCGCCAGTTAGTTCGCAACCGCTTGTATGACCGTCTATTTGAAACACAAAACTGTGTAATCTGCCCTTATGGAAGGGATGGTGACTGCATATACCTAATCTTTTGTGGTATTTGCGGAGACGAATATACTGACGAAACAGGCAGACCTTTATGTATCCGCATAAAAGAACACATAAAGGGCAAACGAAAAGCAAGACAAGGCACGCCACTAGGCACGCATAGGATACAAAAGCATAGCAGAGACGGTTTTGATATAAAAGTCGCAATCCTCGCACGGGATACTAAAACACCAACGCTCAAATTCCTCGAGGCTTTTCGGATAAATGCCAAAAATCCTACAATGAATAGCAGGGAGGAATGTCCTGAGATACCAAATACTCTTCGTCGCCAGTTAGTTCGCAACCGCTTGTATGACCGTCTATTTGAAACACAAAACTGTGTAATCTGCCCTTATGGAAGGGATGGTGACTGCATATACCTAATCTTTTGTGGTACCTGCGGAGACGAATATATTGGCGAAACGGGCAGACCTTTATGTATCCGCATAAAAGAACACTTAGATGGAAAACGAAAAGCGAGACAAGGCACGCCACTAGGCACGCATAGGAAACAAAAGCATAGCAGGGACGGTTTTGATATAAAAGTCGCAATCCTCGCACGGGATACTAAAACACCAACGCTCAAATTCCTCGAGGCTTTTCGGATAAATGCCAAAAATCCTACAATGAATAGCAGGGAGGAATGTCCCGAGATCACGCCCCTTATCTTCGCCTCGATCGTTGATTGGGGTGTTGAAGTCGTCAGCCATATGCGACTTTAAGCGGCTGTTCTTCATCCGTGGAAGACAGATGAAAAAAGCGGCTCTGAAGAAGTCGCTTCTGCCGAAACGTCAGCTACGATTGTATTGTGCGTGTGTTATTGCATGGAAGTAAACGTATGCTGTTTAACAACGTCGCGATTGCTGAGAGGAGAAAACGACGAATTCATAATCCAATGCCGAGGTTAATAGAAAGTCGAACCTGGGTACTATTTAAAAAATACTATTGTTTTACCTAGCGAGAAAGCAGCTGATTAGCAGAATTTGAATTTCCCACATTGATAAAAGTGGGCCGCATAGAGAGGAATATGTAACTATTTTCAAATATAGAAATCCCCGACGAAAAGGATATTCAGGCTCTCGAATTTATGCCAGCCATTGGGGTTATGGAATTTGACAACTACGAAGAGACAACAACTTTGTTGTTTTACTTCTATTTAATGCTATATCTCCTCCCAGAAGTTGTGTCGATGTCATTCCATTCCAACAACGACTTGTATTTGATGAACTTTTCCTATCAACATGGATGAATGATTACAAGGCGACCATACACGGGAATTTCACAGACGACAGTGAGTTGGTGCAGTTATAGAATTTTCAATCGTATTCATTATTTCAAATTCAAAAAGAGAACGTTTATGAGGAATGTCTTCCCAAGAGTTACTGGACGGACCTTCTCACAAATTCCTGTATACAGTTCTAACATAATTATTTAGGAAATACAGCGTGAACGACGACGCGCTAATCTAAACTGTTTCTTGTAAAGCCAGTTTGTAGCTATTCGCTTCTGTTCACCTCGGATTTCAGTTGCTTGCAATGGTGCTCTCTAAGGTGGAAGTCAGACTTTTGCAAAAACATTAGGTTAGCGGTGAAAATAACATGCCACATCACTAGAAATTAAAGGTTCGCATTCGTCGACTTTCACGGTTTTTCGACTCACCTCGTCAATGTACTTTCTTGACAATCCAAAGTCGTAGAGGTAGATGGTTCTAGATTGGTTGTTGCAACGGTGCCCAGGAGCGAAATTCCCAGGCTTTATATCGCGTGAAATGTAGCCGAGTTTGTGCAGTTCTTCGATTGCCTTAATGTTAATTTTAATGCATATCACATCAATGCCAATATGATTCATCAAGTGTCACTACTCTCTACTGTTTGTTTTGTCGTGTAGATTTTTCTTTGTTGTATTTTTTGCATTTATTCTGGATTGTTCTTGCAAGTTTTGGTTTCGGATGCTGGTCAAGCTGGATGCCTTTGCAAATGTGTTGGAAATGTCTAACTCCTGCTGTGATACATAGAAGTTATACTGAGCGATTTATAGAGCGCCTTCACTTCACCGTGTTTGGCTACACCTTAGAACCAGACGTGAGTTGGGTCCAAACCATATAAAAAACCTGGGTGATTTCGGCTCATCTGTGACAGTGATCGTTTTTAAGAGGTGCCACCAATTTTTGACAACTGGAGGGCTTCGAAGACGTACCAAGTAACCTTTCTCTATTGATCTAGAAATAAAAGTGAGCAAAGCTATTGAGCATTAGTTACTTTCTTATTGTTTTGTTCTAGAATTTTTCAAAAAAATCTTCGAAAAGTGACGCTTTTTAGAAAGTTTGAGGAGTGGCTTAAAAATTCGCCTTCGGAACGACGCAAGCGTTATAATTGCTCAAAATGACGACACTTTCCTGTTTCGATGGTTGAAATCTTGCTTTTTGACTTGTTTCATTGTTCGAAGTACGATTCCAAAGAAGAACATAAAGCAGTATACGGAATCCAGAAAGCGTGAATTTTATCCTTGCAAAATGATAGGGATAGAGTTCTCGGCATTGATCAATCCCTGAGGAATGCACCATGCATTCGACTTCATTAAGAATCGTTGGACGGGAATGGATGCATATCTGCCTTTTACAATGAGTCACGGTGGCTTACCGATATGTCAAACCAGTCCTGCTTTCCTCCCAGATAAATCTACTACCAATTTGCCAACCCCGGAGGGACGGAAGGCTTGGTGAATCGTGGGCGCTGAGATCGATTCCATGTGTGTCTCGCAGTGGTGCCTTCAACCATTGCGCCCCACGCAATGCTTGTTCCATAGAAAAATTTAAATTTTTTTAGCAATAAACTGTTGATCCTATTTATTTTTAACTCTCTTGTGACGATGTGCATTTGCCAAAAAACAAATAAGGCCTTCAGTTTTGAACAAGCACGTGTTAATTTTGATAACTGAAAGAGCTATTACAATTTACAGGCCACTACCAATAATGCGCAAGTTTTCTTATTTTACCAAAGTTGTACGTTGATTTTCTGAGTCCCATAGACCTTCTTTGTTTTGTGCGAGGAGTCTCATTTCGAGCAGATAGCGAACGTAAGGGCAGTGGCGCCCCTTTGAGCACGACACGATTTTATAAACGAATGTGTTGACAATGTACGTCCGACCATGCTTAATTTTCAAAGGCTCCAATTCTTTCTTTGATTCTTTGAAAGCTTAAGCCAAAATGGCATTTTACAACTTTAGAAAGCCAGAGCTAACGGTCCTTTTCGGGTTTAACAGTTCTCAATCTTTCAAGTGTTCTAGTTGCCAAGAAATGTACAGCCGATTTTGGGCCTTGTCGCACCCCATAACTGTCGAGAGTTAGGAGTCGGGTTGCAAGTGTGGAAGGGAAATGTGATCATCCAACCTTCAACGTTTGCATAGAAAGCCTTAGCGACGTGCTGAGAGTGAACCGTTTGTCTGGCATTTCATGTCTGAGCTTGTGCAAATCCTCGTGAAGTAACGTCATTACCATGTACACGTAATCCGGCTTATTCGATCCCTGAAAGGTGAGTTTGTGGTTGCTTATCGTATCGCTTGAAAATATAAGTCGTACTCACGTAATCCATTAGCTCGCAAAAGTGCTTTGCCTTCGCTGCGTTAGCAGCTTTAAGCACTCCCACCTCGACGTGTAGCTTAGATCTGCTGTATTTCTCCGTTTTCACGGCCACCAATCTAAATAAAAAACGCCATGTCCACACTACAGTTATTCGTGGGTTTCGAAATATGAGCGGTTGCAGCTGGACTGATATTTTTATGATGTATTGATGCACAAGTAAGGGATGGGATCCGAAGCTCCGATCTACGTCAACGATCTAAAATCAAAGATGCCGTTCTATACGCCAAACAGTCGAAGATAAGGTGGGCCGGACACGTAATGCGTATGAATGATAACCGATGGACAAGGGCTGTTAGTGACTGGATTCCTCGGGATGTCAAACGTACTGCAGGAAGACCACCGACCCGATGGTCAGAGTTCTTCACGAAGAGCCTAGAAGAAAGATATGATGCTCGACGAGTCCCTAAAGCGAGGAGAACCCATTGGGCTTCTCTTGCCCGCGATAGGGAAAAATGGAGGATTTACTGGCGCCCGCTCGAGTCACTCGACGATCAACGGGACTACAGGTGATACAGGTGATATTGATGTGCGTTGTAGACCACTTCAAGAAAGCACGCTCATACAAATGACGTAACTTCTTTCATCGGTGTTTACTGAAATGAGGAATTGGTCCCTTCAATAAAATGGCATAATGCTCCGATGCCTTCAAGTCCACTAGGGAATCCTGATGAATTCTTTCAGAATGACTCATGTATTTTCGTAATGCTCATTTTGAAGCATTTAAAAATCATGAATGCCCACAGTGAAGAGAATGTCGTGATTAGTGGAATGGACGATGCGAGCTGTGATTTCTGGCTCCGGCTGCTATGGCCGTTTCAACACGCCGAGGGATCCATGTAAGCTATGGTTGCAGTGAATAAAGTAGAGATCTCACTTTTCGTCGTCCTGGCTGAGGAAAACGATGCCATATCCGCCCTCTCCTAGCACTTTTTTAAGTTTGTACTTCTTCTCGTGTCCTTGAATTTCATCGTTCAATATTGGCAGGCGATCCTTCTCTTTCCGTTCAGCAACCTTCGAAACACTAGCAACTTTCTTAGGTGCTACGCTTTCCATTCTGCAATGATTTTCAATTAGAGACAGGCTGTGAAGTCATCTGGTTGTATATGAAATCGCGTACCTGATTTTTTTGAAGACGATTTGGTAACTGATGAACAAATACTTCAAATACGACCAACTGGCAAAGATAGCACTCGTGTGAATGGACGATAAAACACAATGTATTATCAAAAAGAGTAATATTGGCGGTATCTGATTGATTTATCATGAACTTGATTTACCATAGAAAAGTCACGTTTGATAATACGAAGGAGCCAGTTGATTTATGCTGATTCTAATCAAACAAGGGATGTACACTCCAACTGTTCATTGCTCGATCTTGGGTAGGTGTCTTACTAGGAGAGGATACAAAACGGGCTATACTCTTTCATGATAAAAGGTTAGGCAGTAAATAAAGCGAATGTTCGCTGTTTTTGTTCAATGAGCGAGCACGAGGTTGAAATTACAGAATTTATCAGCATACAATAGCTGATGTTTCGCCGGTTTTGGCTTCTTCAGAGCCTCGAAAGGTCAAAGTGACAAGCAATCTACTCAGCCAATCACTTTCATAAGTTTAGCACATCGTGTTCGATCCCCACTGCAGACACCCGCCGACCGGAGTTTTGCAAACATCTCAGCATCACTGTGGTTGATTTCGGATAATGCCCTGACGTGAAAATTGTAGTAGGCAGTAAATAAAAAAGATTATAAGATTATTACTGCTCTATCGTTAACACTGGTGCAAATTTAACATTCTTTGGTTTCAATTAAATTTTACCGATTAGGTGTTCTTTAAAGGAGACGCAGAGAAGTCTATCCGTTTCGCCAACAAATTCGTCTCCACACGCTTTGCAAGAGATCGGTCAAACTGCAGCCGAACTCATGCAATCACCGTCTCTACCGTTAGGGCACACTGTGAAATTTTAATTCTACGCAGACGGTCATATAGACGGCTAAGAACTAGCCAGCGTCTTAGAGTATCTGGTGGTATTTTTGTCACTTTTGCAAAATTCTCTAGACCGGCCCTTCTTATGCAACGTTTTACAGCTGCACTTGTTTCGTTCTAAAGAAAGGTGAAAATAAAAGGAACCTTGTTCTCACTAGAATTATGGTTTAGGAACGTGGTTTTTTCTCTATGCCTATGCGAGAAGCTACAGTTTCGTAGGCATTCGAAGTGGCAATTTGCCGCGCTAGTTTCGAGGATTCTTCCTCCTGCCCTTTACTTCTGCACATGCTTGTGGCGGTTCAAAACACATTCCTTATAAGCGCCCTTTCGAGCTGTGGTGGGGAGGAGAGGAAATGGTTAAATGGATAAAATAAATGAATAAAAAAATAACTACATTGTAATAAATGTAGTGTTTGTGGTAAACAAAACGTCGCTGCCACTGCAGTGTTCAACTCGCCTGATTGCTTTTGGATAGAGGAGGTTCGTTTTTCCCAGGTTAAAATCCGCAGTGACTATTTTTTAGCCTTCCATCGCATCTTTGTGGATCCTTATTTACACTAAAACTTCTTTTTCAGCAAAAATTTTACGAGACAGCATAATCTTAAATATAATTTTACTCAGGTTTATGGCACGAAATGCAGTATCTGCTGGCAAATCATGTTCGCATTACACGTTCACGTTCACCAACACGGCATTCACCTTCACAATTTCATTTACGCCCCTCATCTGTCGCATTCATATCGCTCCTCATCTGAGGTCAACGGCGACAAAATTCTAGAAATACTAGCTGTAGAATAACTAGTCATGAAGCGCTTCGGTTGTGTGGACCAAATGGTGCCGTCATAAAATCCTTCCACATCTTCATTAGAAGGAGAAATTTTGTTTCAAGATCCGTCCATAAATTTCCATTTCTCTTGCCGCTCTTGTCTCCGTTGCGATATATCTGACTTTAGGTATCGTTTGATAACCTGATTATGTTAAAACAATTCTACGATTTTTGGTGTTCAATGTGGACAGCTCGCAGTGAGTCTACGATTCTGTATGCAACCGTAGCACACTGTGATTGTACGTTCATAAAAACCGACTTTTTCTGAGCCTTACATCACACACTAGATGAGCCAATGTAGCAATTCTGACCACATTTCGCTAATGTTTCTCGTTCTCGAGTTTTTTTTTTTACCAAATGTATACTCCACAGTTTTAAACCAGCTGTACTGTACGAAAAGGATAAAGGATGAAGCTCTTGCCGTTGATTAATCCCTTAGAAATGCGCCATGCATTCGACTTCATTAAGTATCGTTGGAGGTGATTGAATGCCTATCTGGCCTTTACAATGATTCGTGATGGCCTTCCGATGAATCACAAAAATGCTGCTATCTTCACTAACAAGTCTAGCACCAACTTGCTGGCATCGGAGGATGGAAGGCTTGGTGAGCCATGAGTGTGGAGATCGATCACATGCGTATTGCAGAGTGCCTATGGCTACTGCGCCACGTGCGTCCCATACTCTTACACAGTTAGCATTTCATCTAACCCTAGCAATTATTGGAAAGTTGTAGTAGCACCATAAAATTGTAGTAACACCGAAATCAATTATGTTAGTCTGTCTATAGAATATAAATCCATACGGAGAGTGGTTCCTTTGCACCCGCTTCTTCAGATACTTCTTAGTGTCTCTCAAACCTAGAATATTAAACCTTGTACGAACAGCGATTGAACAAAGGTGTAGCCTACAATTGTAGAGAACAGGCGAAGAAATGAGTAGCAGCTTCACTGATGCATTGTTAGTAAAGAACATAAAGAAGGAACCGTTCAGTGTATACACCACTTTTGATTGATTGCCCGCACTCGTACGTTCTCATGGTTGTGCAGTCCGAGCATCGATTACACTCACATAATTTCAGTATGGTCCATGCAGTTTTATGACTATCCACACTTACACAGTCTCAACACCGTTTTCACCTGCCACCTGTGGTCCCGCTGATTATCCAGTGATTTGGGTGGGCCGCATTAAATCATTCAGTTCTCCCTCTGTTGTGAAAGAGTGGTCATGCGGCTTCTACTCCGTTTAGGACTTCGTTGAGCATCATATCATTCTTATAAGGTTCTCGTGGAAAACTCGGACCATTGGGTCGGTGTTATGCTGCTGTGCTTTACATCCCGAGTAATACAGTGCTAATAGCTTTTATCCATTGGTTGTTTTCATCGCCATTGTCGGAGCGCTTAATTGCTTGCAAACGGAAACCGTCAAACGTTTATTATCAATCAGTGAAATCACGAACAAAATACTACAACACATTTGTTCTTACTGTGCTTAGCAATTTTCTCTTTAAAGTAGATGCTTATTCTCCTTTTACTCATTTCTAAGCAAGCCAACGACGCCACTAAGTGGCGCGTGTGGTGTGGTGACATGATACCCTACAACAATCTTTAGGGGTCCCAAGTAAGAAATGTGAAGCCAATCATTGTTAATTGTGTGTATCATCAATAGCTCTTCCATGGTTAAGAGCAACTTGCAGTATTGGAGTCAACGGCTCTCCACACTGCTTTACACGAAGAATATGGGCTGTTAAGGTTAGCAGAAATCGTGCGGCTAACGAGCACTGCTCCACAAAGTTTCGCGTTTTGTAGCAAGACTCCTCCATCTGAAGAAAAGCCAATAATTAAGCGCTGCAAACAGCTCATGAAGGAATTTCACTCGCTTTCTTAAAATGCATACTTGATTCTTTGAGCAAATCATCTCCAAAGGCTTTCACCAAATCTGCTGTTAATGTCGGGCCATCTTTGAGGAATACAGCCGTTCACCACAAACGGTAGACAGAATAATCCACAAGGTTAGTTCCACGTCAAAAAACGAATGCGTACAGCATACATCCAGAATTATACCAGCCTTTCGCATGGCTTTCTATGGAATTTGAAGCATTTTTTCGTTTACCTTTTGTGATTTCTTCTTACATCATCACTCTCTGCATAGTTTACATAAATCTTTTCCAAAGAACTTCCTAGCAAGAATCTAGTGCCCTAAATGTATAGGCATAATGCATACATTATGAACTGTAGATTGCACACAGTGTTTTTGAGAACAATGTCCAACACCTCAGTTACGGTTGCAGAAATGAAGATTTTATCGGTGTGTAAAGACATCCTCTGTTGAAGCACACTGATGTGCGAACACTCGGCCATTCTAAAGAAGATGCATTTGAAGGAATTCGGAGTAGAAATATTTTGCAGTCGGACAATTTCTCATACGTAGCGTAGCTCCCAGCTTCATAATCTGAATCGGAAATTCGAAAGATCAGCTTTCTATAAACCTCGAAACGAAACTTCATATAGATTTCACCAACTGCGTTTGCTACGGATGATCTCACAGCTCACAAAGTGGCTTTGAGAAAGCCGAACTCGCCCAAACGTCAGAAAGTCAACAACAACATCAATAACATCAACAACTGATAACAACCTCACTTCAGGTTAACAAGCACAGTTCACAAAGCCTCAGAAATATTCTGTCCGCTGCTGATTCGGTCAAAGTTTCAGAGGTTCTAACCCCCAATAATTAAAGTTGATAACCAGAGCTCCCGGAAAAGTTCTGATAACCTAGGGTGGGCTCAAAATATACTGAGATTCAAATAGGTTATGGAAAGAGAGACACTCACGAAACTTAATTCGCAGTGATTTTTACACAAAGAAAAGCTAACATTATTGTAAGTATACCCACATTCCGGATGTCGTCAGCAAATTCTTCTGAGTCTAAATACTCTCGACTTTCCAGTTTTGTCCTTACGGCCCACGGATCTTCCTCATGTGAGGGATCTCGACCCGGTTAGTCGCGAGGCTACGTGGCGCGTCCCCAGGTGGCGGATAGTGGGTTAATCGCAGACCAAAAGCGACCTTTGCTTTCCTGAGAAGCAGGTGGATCCAGGGGATGGACTCCCTGTTTCTGCTGCGCCGATTTGGCACATACTTTCTGTATTTGCTAGGCGTATTCATGCATGCGTGAATGGATGCGCTCTCGCTTTATGCGGATTGTATTCTACGAGTCAATTCGGTCAAAAGCCTGCAATCAAGTGACAGGGAAGTATATGGGAGGCGGTTAGGAGTCGCCTCCAACAAATAAGCTCCATGTCCACTCTGGGAGAGCCTGGCAAGCTACCCGTGAGTATAACCAGTCCCCACGTTCAGAGCCCAGCAAGCTATACTTGGGTATCAAATATGTTAAATGCAGTTAAAAAAGAAGGGTCTCATTCCCCTGACCCCGAAAGAGCCCCCAATTTCGCAGCGTTGGGTAGGACGAGTACGGAGAGGCTGCTAAAATCTCAGGGCCAATGGAAGCTGCCTGGATCAAGAACTATGGCGCCGATCTGTACCTACAGCGCACGTACACTTGCATCCGAGTCCTCGATAAAGGACTTGCTCGTGCAAGCAACAATGATAGGGTACCACGTCATCGGCGTGGCCGAGACGAGACGACGCCACCCATTCAACGCTCTCTATGACACTAGAGAAGAACTGTTCCTCGGAACATGCGACAGTAGAGGCGTAGGCGGTGCCTGCGTTCTCGTAAACACGAGTTTGTCCATGAACATCGATTCGTTCGGACAGCTTACAACCCGAATCGGACGTTTACGATTAAGAAGATGTGGATCAACACCGGCTTTGACAATCTTCGCCGTTTACGCGCCATCATCAAATTATGACGAAGAAGAAGTCGAAGCGTTCTACATGGACCTGCAGAGGCTCTACAGAGAAGACCATACATTCTTCAAGGTCATCACTGGAGATTTCAATGCCAAGATCGGACCAAGAAGATCGTCTGACGAACGTCACTTTGGAATCCACGGATTAGAATGGAACGAACAGGGTGAGCGGCTGCCTGAGTTTATCATGGCGATCAAAACCATCCATGGTAACTCGCAATTCCAGAAGCCTCACCGTCAACAATGGACGTGGGAATCCACCAATGGTGAGTACCATAACGAAATAGACCACATCATAGTAAATAGGAAATTTTGCCTAACCGATGTCGCTGTTGCCCCAAAATTTTACGCGGGATCAGACCACCATATCCTTCGTGTAAGATTCTATTTCTCACCGATGAATGATAACCGATGGACAAGGGCTGTTAGTGACTGGATTCCTCGGGATGTCAAACGTACTGCAGGAAGGCCACCAACCCGATGGTCAGAGTTCTTCACGAGAAGCCTAGAAGAAGGACACGATGCTCGACGACTCCTTAGAGCGAGTAGAACCCACTGGGCTACTTTTGCACGCGATAGGGAAAAATGGAGGATTTAGTGGCGCCCGCTCAAGTCACTCGACGATCAACGGGACTACAGGTGATACAGGTTCCAAGAAATAAACCAATACAGCTCGGACTTATTCTACTCAAAATAACTAACACATTACCTACCTCATTAATAACATGAACAAACATTAACTAACAACACAACAAGTAACGCGACCAGCTCCTAACATACACTCGTACAACAGTCGTTATTGGTGCACTAGCCCGAACCAAGCCCCCACCCTTCGGGGTCGGCAAATTGATGCCACGGTAAGTTATGCACACAAGCAGTACATATCATATCCAATAGAGATAGATCAGCGCTGAACGAATCCCTCTGGGTTTTTTTTTTAAACGCCTGAACATCTTTCTTTTCCCTTCAGCCTTACATGCTTGGTTTAATATGGACATTCGGATACCGTTTGTTACTTCTGTCAAAGAGCTTATTTTATAGCTTATCAAAGAAATGTATGTAAATCGTCTTCTTTCACATTTAAAATCTTCCTCTTATGCATGGGCAACGGCCGCACTGAGTTCACACAGGTGAAAAATGAATCCATTACAGGTTACCAAGCAATTCTGAGATATTCTGTGAGGTCAAGCATCATGAAAAGGCATTCCTTCTCAGAACTCATCTATGAACCTTTGTATTTCATTTAAGATTTTTCGAGAGTTTTCCGTGCTTATGGAGAGCTTTAAATTCTTCAGCAAGGATGGCCATGTATTTCGAAATCCCCGCAGAATTCCAAAGAAAACTGGCTTCCGTTTCTTAACGTTAGAACTAGTTTGTCCGAAAACGACCAGAATCGCATACCAATAATGACCCACCAACTATTCTCTTCCAAAGGCGATCCTCCAAATAGGATGCACGAAAATGTTCCTTCGTCACACACTTTTTTATTCTGGCGATCATTTCGTTCTGCCTGCTTCGTAGTGCAACTCAAAGTAGTTCCATTTCGATCCCTCGTATTTCTTGGCCCATCCCTGGTTGACCGCATATCACATGAAGTCGCTTTCTTTTATGAACCTCAGTACGAATGGGTATTGAAAACAGCGGCAGATAAGGTTAATTTGTCGTCTACTTTAGACAGTCCTTGGCCTCAGTGAGATTGACTCGTAGAATACAATCCGCATAAAGCGAGAACGCACCCACACAGGCATGCATGAATACGCTTAGCAAATACAGAAAGTATGTACCAAATTGGCGCAGAAAAACAGGTATTCCATTCCTTGGATCCACCTGCGTCTCAGGGAATCAAAGGCCACTTTTGGTCCGCGATTAACCCCCTATCCGCCACCTGGGGATGCGCCACGTAGCCTCGCGACTAGTCTGCTCGAGATTCCTCGTACAAGGGAGATCCGTTGTCGGTTCTTGTAATACCTCCAAATACATCTCGGAATCCAGTTTAAGCTTGAAAATCTCATCTACCAACTTCGCATTGAACACGTATGACCTCCGTGACCACCCAGCCTGTTAGCCAACTTAGTTGCCCGCCCCTAAGTGCACTGAGTGCTAGCTATTGGAATGCGTCAACTCGCCTTCCACTAACCGCTCTCACGGTGACGATAACATGTGCGCCACTCTTGGGGCATATTCTGGCCTTGTCAGGTAGCTCAGTGCATAACCTGACAAGAACGCCACTGCAACCACCGGCAGGTGCCGCACGTTTTCTCCTCCGTATATTTCACTGGTTGTGATTTGCGTTATCAACATGGAAATTCACAATACTGTGGGCGCCAGCTGCCATCGACAAATATTTTCGAAGTATTTTCACCAATATTCGCAGTAGAACTATTATCTTGTCTAGCAACATGAATACGAGCTGCGTTCCTTTTCTTCTCCGATTTCTTAAATATCTCTCTAGTAACTCGTTCTCAAACAGGCGCCAAATATTTTTTGACCTACAGTGGTAACTCCAACGGGAGTTCCTAAAAGATAATTTCACATAGTGAGAAGCACATATTTCAATTGAAAACAACAGGATGCTTTCTCCTGTGAAAGTTTCACTTTTTTCGCTTATCACTCCTAGCATTCTTAACCGTTTTTTTGTTTACTGCCTACTCTTTTTAATGGCAGGGTATATTGCGAAATATAACTTTAATGAAGCTGAGATATGAGTAGGCAGTAAACAAAAAACGGTTAAGATTGTGATTATAACTGGGGCCTCAGCTTAACTGGGTTCATTGCCGATTTGTGCTCCCCAGATCAATCCCGCAGTTGGGTGATTGCTGATGGCAAAAGATCGATAGAACTAGCTGAGAGACAGGCGAAACGAAGGACCCGCATGGTGTGGTGGTGAGCGCGTTACTCCCCGGAAAGGACAATAGCGCGTTCGTTCCCCACCATAGATACCTGTGGTCCAGAGTTTTGCAAATATCTCAGCTTCATTAAAGTTATACTCCTAGCATTCTTAATAATAAACCCCTTCGCAATTGGAATTGTGCGTTCGAAATTTCCCTCGAGCTGGTTGTAAAACAGGCCGCTCATTCTACATCTTCCACTGTTCAATCCATGGAACAAGGAACTAAACGTGAAAGGAAAGTAGATGATGCAGCGCAGTGCCGCTTCTTCTGCCAAAGATTTTGCAAAAATAAAAAATTGATGTGCCCTCTTGCATTTCCACACCTCATAAGTCACTTCTAGCTATGCTTGATGAAGTAAAATGCGTCGCGCATCTGAAGTGATTTATCAATGCCGAGAGATTTCTATCCTTCTATTCTTCCGTATCATCATATCACTTGCTATTTCTATGAGTGTAACTCGAACGATACCGGTAAACTTTTCAATTGTTTCTGTCGCTTGCAAGAGTAGCCCCGTAAGCTCTTTGCTCTTCAAGAACTCACAGAGAGTATAGTATCGTTCTTTAAGGATGTTTGTAAAAAACTCCGACCATTGGGTCGGTGATCTTTCTGCTATGCGCTTAACGCCGGAGAAATCAAGTAGAAAGCAGCTCCCTACTGATTTTCGTTTAGAAGCACTAGGTTTCGGGATCACCTGATTTTCGGCATTCTGGCGTGTACAATGACGTTTCCGATCTTGACGGCTTCCAGAGTCGTAACGTTGGTTCTCCATTATCGCATGTGTAACATAGACATCTCCGTGCTCTACGGCGCTTTCTTCCGAGCATCTGCACCGCTGGCATAACAGATGCTTGTCTTTCCTTAACACCGTCGTTTACTTCGTTTCTAGAGCGTTTCCAGGTTCGGACGTCAGTCGGCGGTTGACTGGCGGCTTATATGATTTCACGTTGGCGTATTACGCGAAATAAGGTTTACTTCGTTTCTAGAGCGTTTCCAGGTTCGGACGTCAGTCGGCGGTTGACTGGCGGCTTATATGATTTCGCGTTGGCGTATTACGCGAAATAAGCCGAGCAGCCGTACCTATTGTTTCTGGATGCACACGTATTTTTGTGTCGAATACTCGGGGTTCGTAATGCCAACAGAAAACTGTAAATCTCTTGTTTACATTCATTCGGAATTTCGAACGTTGCAATGTAAAAATCACCTCCAAACTTGAATAGACTAAATCCTTAAAGCGTAGTTAATTTCAAGAAGACGTCGATGTGGCCACAACGGCACGATCAATTCATGTAGCAACAGAGCACCTCGGAAGGTTTTTCAATATGAAAACAGAGCCGGTGGTACGACATGTCCATCCTCCTTTACTTCATATGCGAATGAAACAACCCCACCAGGGGATGCTGTTTTTTAGAGGACAGTTGTCGACACTGACAATAACTACTTTTCCCTGACAATCCATCCACAGCAATCGGTTGTATTTGACATGTTTCCAAGCTGACATACGTCGTCCACAGCAAGACAGTAAATTGTACCCGTTCGAATTTATCGTCTTCGTTTTTGATCAGATAAATAAAGAGAGGAAGGCAGAAAGAGTATGGAATTGGAGGTCGGTCTACGCTGTGCTTGTGAAAAAATCATGGCACTTCTAAATAACGTTAGACTACGAGGCTTGATAAAATATTATAGCGAAACATCTTGTAAATCCAAATTCTCTCACGATTTTTTTTAAAAATTGATCGTTTCACCTTCGTTGTTGAGCCCACAAGTGATATTCCTCTGCTTTTCTTCTAAAACTAGGTTTTGCTGAACGACTTAAATTCGTAACATCCCGTGATCTAGGAGTACTCATCGTGTCGTACGGCAACATTTCCAGTTTATCAGATTTTGAGTACCTACACCTTCACTGGAAGAGCATAAAGAATTTGTTCACAATTTTAGAGTGCAAACCGATCATATGTTAGCTTAAGCTTAGGTGGAGACCCATTAGTATAATCTACAATAGTATATAGTCTTAAGACGGAAAAACACTTTGATCTTATAGACATGCCGCAACTCCGGGACAAAACGAAGTTCGAAGCGCTTCTTATAATGCCAAGAGTTCTTTTGACCCACCCACCCTTAGGCTTAGACTTAGGCCTAACCTAGATACCCACCCATGAACTAGATACCTAGACACTTATTTTCTAGGTTCGAGGCGCTTCTTATAATGCCAAGAGTTCTTTTAATAACACGGATGCTGTAGAAGTCGGTCGCCATAGAGAAAATCATCAATGAATATCGAATATTCTCTATCTCTATCATTATCCCTCAATCGACTAATTTGAATCGAGAATGCAGTTGTTTAGCACTGCTTGCTAAACTCCAAAGGGCAACGACGTCAGTCAAAAATTTCTAAGAGCTTCTCCTATGCCATTTTTCGGATGTAAGCATTCGCAGCTACCGTTCTATCCTGTGAGGAAGCCGTATCAGATGATACAGCATATGAAAAACTTTTGCCACCTATTTTTCAAACCATCTCTGAAAAGAAAAAGAACTCGCCTGATGTAATGGTGAATACGTTAGCCCCTGGAAAGTGTAGTGGCGTGTTCGGTCCCTCACACAACAACGTTTCGGAAATTTCCAAATACCTCAGCATTATCATCATTATATATCTAACAAACCACTTCTGGAAATCTCTAGCTAAACTTCGCCTATTGTAATACAAATATGAGCTGCTTCGTCAGTTAACTGCAGGTAGTTCTCATGTACAAGCCTCTTTATCAGGGTCCTTGCACAATCTTCCTTGGTAATAGCACTAGTATTTTTCACCTTTCTGTGTATGTTCACAGCGTTAATGTTATACTGTTGTGTTTGCAATAAACGGATATAACAAAAACTTGCGATTGTTCTCAATACAACACAAAATAAACTCCCGTATAGCGTGTTTATACCAAGACGAAAGATCAATTCGAAAGAGGAACTCACAGAGCTAAATGTTTACCCTATATTGCAATCACTGTGAGCCGCACAGCATTCGTCTTCTGACACCGTACTTGTGGTCTCACACCACGTCTTGTTGTTGCGTGTGAGAATGTTGTATGTGTCAACACCTGGTTTTATAGCCGTGGCAGTTGATGCTGTGTGAGATTGTTTTCTAGTTCGTCCTATGGTTGCTAATTTTAACGAAGTGCGGTGTGCATTCTTTGGATCCTTTTGTGCTCCAAGACTTAAAGATCGGAGGTAGAAATCCTACGGCTACTTATCTGGAAGCTCTCTATACTTTAACGTGTTCATAGGAACCAGTGGTCGAAGGAATAAATAATACCTATAAAAGCGGTATAGTATTAAAAGTTCCCGTGTAGTTACCACAGGATTCTTTAAGCTCAAACACGATGTACAAGCCGATAACCCTAGTAAAAATTACTTCGTCAAATTTATATTATCTAGACATTCTTCTGCTTTTGCATTATGTCCATAGCCGTTTGAGAGACTTTGTGCTAGAAGAACAGTGAACAGAATGGACGAAGCTCAAAAGGCGAAAACAATGGAACCGATGAAATCTGATATGCACAAGTCGATTTGCTTATTTAAAGCTAGAAGGACAAAAAGATGACAAAACACCGTCGACCAGTAATTCGAACTATGAGGGCTATAGAACGAACAACGGTAAGCAATCTTACCTGATATCCTGAATGCTGCCGCCATCATTAGTTGCACAAACGTTCATTTCTTGTCATTTTTACACCACTTCACAGGTTTTCTTCGTATCGATGCGGAAAGAGGGAGGCAGCACACAAGCAAGGTTATTATTGGTCTCACAGAGGCCTCGATGATAGGCAGCATCAGTGATTTCGACGATTTGTTTGAAATTTTAAAAGCCTTCGATAGAGAAAAAAGACTACATTACATTATCAAAAAAGTGCACAAATCCTTAACAGTTCAGATGAAACTCAATTCCGCACAGGAAATTCGAAGCCACCTCTCAGTGTTGCCATTGGCACCGTTCTTGATGCCATGATTCATGTTGTTCCCTTTCGTTCTCCCCATGTGCTCTCAGTCCAACTTCTTCCATCTGTCTAGCTTCTTGATGTGGGTGCATACTCATACCTAAACACAATGGAGGAGTTTTTCGTAAGAATGTTCTAAGTAATTCTCGAGACAGGGAATATTCTAATCAATGAAGTGACTAGCCTGTTATATCCCGAAAAAACAACGGCGGGGGCACGACAATCACTAGCACTGCTCAAATGTCATTTCCGCATTTATAGCACTGTTCACGGCAATTAAGAAGACTGCTCTGGAAATGAATTGAACAATAGTACAAGGAACCATAACTAGTACTGGCCTTTATGCTGCCTCCTGAAGAGAAAATAAGTGGTTAACGTTGTTTACAAGAGGAAGATGTAGCTAAGAAAACGAGGAACACCCAACTCAGCGCCCACATCTTCGACTCAACGCGTGAAGAAAGCCGATGCTGCGTAAGCATTAAATAGGAGGCGATATTTATGAAGCACGATAACATGAGGTGGTCCTAAGAAGCGCCTCGTATCATCTAATCACTTATGCACTCTTGTTCGACCATCATCTGGAATTCTACACGAGATTTGGATTCGAGAAGAACGAGAATACCATCAGATGAGGTTAAAATTGTGTACCGTTGCTATCACACTGTACCAGCGATATTGGAATGTTCCTATGATTCCTTATGCCTGCACAAATACGGGATGAACGTCTTGCGGTTTAGCAGGTGGACAACCTTAACTTCTGTATGGCCTAACGGAAATGTGGGAAGCAGTAACACAACAAATGTGGGGCGAAAATAGAACACTAAAAACAATGGGTACAAAAGTAGACGAAAAGGCCTGAGGGTTATAATAAATTCTAAATGAACCAGTGGTGAATGAACGGTAAGAAATTAGCTCACGGAGGTTCCAATGAATGACTGCAATAGTTTCGTAGTGCTTTGATGAAACTGGAAGTAGCTGCTTTTCTAAGGCCACACCTGTAGAGTCTCGGTATGGACTGCATAGTCTGAGAACCGGTCATGCTCATTTGTACTAAGTATGTGTCCATCAATCTTAGCATGTGTCATAATCTCGTGACCGCCTACAGTCGTGCATTCATAGCAAGAGTGGTGCAGCCTGAGGATCGGCTACACTCGCGTACTATCAGCACGGTTCATTTAATTCAATGACCAGCCACGTTTATGCAGTCTCAACAACTAAAACTCTTATGTGTCGTCCCGTTGATCGCCGAATAATACGAGCGGTCGCCTGTAAAGCTTCAATTTTTCATAGTCGGATGTAAGAGTAGCCCAGTAGGTTCTTCTCTTTTTAGAGACTTGCCAAGCATTACATCTTTTTTCTTGGATTTTCATGAAAAACTCAGACCGTCGCGTGAGTAACCCTCCAACATTGCATTTTCCATTCTGAGAAATTCAGTCACCAGCGGCTTTTGTCCATCAGTTGTCGTTCATACGGATTACGCGACCAGCCTACCTAATGTTCGAGAATTTGGAGTCTGAAACGACATTTTGCTCGTTGACGTAGCTCAATACTTCGGACCTTCTCTCTGAAATGGGTGAAACTGGCACCCTTAACACCTTCCCTTCGACTGCGTGTTCTATAACGCTAAATAGCCCTTCATCTTGTTACGTAGCGACAAGTATTCAATGCCTACGCTAAGACAGAAAGAATCGTGAAGTCGTAATGGAGAGTACGGAGTTTGACATTCTTTGTTCTTCTCATTACATCCTCTATGTTCTTGAAAGCTACCCAAGCCGGTCGCTCACTTTCGCTCAGCCCTGGCGCTAAGTCATTCATTTCGCTAATCTCTAGGGAAGCCTAAGACTTTTGTGACATCCGCAAGCAAAAGAACATCTACGCCTATCAATTAATCTCCGATTAGTTTTATAGTCAGAGAAGCTCCTACTGCGCCAGTAGTGGAGGCATTCCTTCTGATGAGCACAACTGTCTTACGCGCGAAGCGGAAGCAATATTGGAAAACCATGATATCGTAATGGTGTGCTTTAAACATACTTGCTGAAGGCAACTCTACTTCCACAAGGAATAAAAATCGCTTCAAATATGGGCATATCTTCTAACCCTCCACCTTTCTGGACAAAGAATAATAATAATAATAATAAAGTAATCCTATGCACCTCCCAACGGTCTACCGTTTCATCGTGGTTGGGAGGTGTTCCTGGGTGTCGGACTGCGATGTACAGCGGGTGGATTCGTCCACCCTGCAGGGTCTCCGAAGATGAGAAGGAGTCCAGCGTTTACATCATGAAGCCTATTTAAGAATAAACCCATACCAGGATCCACCATCGCCTGGTATCAAAGTCGCACGGTGGCAAATCTCCCTCTGATCCACAAGCGCTGCGACTGCCTGTCGTGGTGACGACCTGGGACAGACTTTGGCCAGGCTGTCCTTGGGGTTCCAGGGACCCACAATGGCTTATCCAGCACACCTCCGAGAAATGGTGATTATGATGGGGCAAGCACAACTAGTGAGAACTGGCCGTTCAAGTATCAAGTACCCTATGCAAGCTTCTTACAACATGAGATCTTCGTACAATCGGTTGATGTTGTCAACTAGGTGATCAGTACAAGCCACTCAAAAAAAGAAATAAGGAATGTTAATAAATTAAATTAAATCAATAATTTAACTCTCGTTCAGTGTTCTTCTTCCTGGTTTTCATTCCAATTGCTGTAAATCTTCATTTTAAAAAAATACAATTTCATTGTGCCTGTTGGCTTCTTGCTTTCCACAATTTCGAAGTACCAGAAAATGATAGGATTTGATATTTAGCTTGTGAAGGAGGCAGATGCTTTTCGTGATAAGCAAAGTGGTGACATAGGCGCTCGCCAAGGCGTTCAACAGTTGTGATGGACGAATGAAGCATAACCTTATCTCACGATTAAATGCTGCGATCCTATCGACCACGCATAACACATAAAGCTGTCCTTCACTAAGGGCCCGAAAACCTATTTTGCTGGATCCCATTGACGAAAATACTGTTCTACCAAATGTATGTTAATGCATTCCACAACACAATCAATCGATAACACAATCTGACATCAACCAGCTCAATTTCAACGTTCCAATCGCTCTTCCACATAGTGAAAGGTTCGCAAGCAACGAGCCGGTATGACAGAGTCCAACACTCTCATTTCATCTTAAGTACCAACTTTCATAAAACCACGCCATAAATAACCGCTATTTTCCTATATGATTAAGCTGACATGAGGTCAGTATAAAACACTTTTAATCGGATCGGATAACATTTGGAGGTTTTCGTCATTCTTCAGAGCAACATTGATCTGATAAAAATGGAAAAGTCAATACTTCACAGCCAATACAGTGGGATAAGCACCACTTGAACGAAGTTTCCAAAATCGGTGGAGCGCTTTTGTATAGGGTCGATGTCGACCAGTTGCCATACAATACAATCTGCCTTTTTGGAGAAAAATGTATCCTTCAGCAGTCAGTACTTCACACCCGGCACGTTTTTGTAGACCATCGACTCGGATCAATGCAGCTCTGAGTCGAATAAAGTGTTTTCTGCCAACCTCTTCTTATCTCTTAACTAAGTCAACTCATTCAGCATCCAGTATACTCACTCAACACGAACAACAGCAATGAGATTGAGCTAAGCAGCGCAAAGCATCATCAACTAGGTGAACATAATTAATTGGCTCAGAAGTTTAATTCTATTCGCAACACGGAACAATCAGAAGAGCTCTAAATCTCATTCACTAAAGGGATACATCGCAACTCTTCATAAATGAAAGTATATATAGACTCCAAAATTAAATAGACGCTATCGGAACACCTTTCGCCGAACTAAATGAACTACTACAATATTCAAAGTAATATTGCCTGAACAGAATTCAAACCCGTCCGACGGAGAAGATGGCTTGGAAACCTGTTTACTTAAGGCAGATGATATAATCGACGCAGCTGAAGACTGGTCGATAGCAATCAAGAATATTATAAAACCTTTGCGCCCTGCATCGATAAATCATGGACCACGCAAAACTCCTCGAAAAAAATAAAATGGCCCATCCAAAACTACATGTTTCCACATATGCCACAAGCAAACCAACATCGCGGGTGAGGCTACTACAGTACAGGCCAATCCACTCAGGGAATAGAACACGTGGTAGCCAGCAGAAACCAAAGGAATTGATTCTGAAAGTCCCAATCACTTCAGCGAATGCGTGCGGATATCTCAAAAAAGGACGAAGAAGAAATACTAAACTTTTACAATAAATTAGACAAGCGAACAGTAAACGGATCAACAGCTGAAATTTGATCAGAACTGGGATACGCCTTGCGCTACCGAAAAAATTCCCGAAAATCACTTTCTTCAAACAAAGGCGAAGAGCAACATTGTCACACCTTGACGCGTGGAAAATATGTTTCCTGAAGGAGTTAGCTAAATGTTGGAAGGAAACTCAAGGCTATATAATCTGTGCGACATAAGTGCAATCTATCACTTCATTCATATGCATAAACCATACACCAGCAGTCTTTTCTACGTGGTGTTGTCGACTAGCTATTACCAGCCTCTCACGGTAAAATCCAACCAGAAATCCGCCAGAGAAAATGGCAGGAAGCCGACATTGAGAAATATTCACTGCAGAGCGTGGTGTGTTGACAAATTCCATCAGTAGTTCAAGGACGAGAAGGTTCCAGATTTCGATATGATCATTATGGGCCATGGTCGTGGTAGCGGTTCATGGGTTCCCCGAGTGCTCTATAAAGACAGCTAACAGTTATGAAGTTATCCATACACTTTGCTTTATGTATTCATATCACCTTACTCTAATTTGCACAGTGTTCACAAAGATTGACTAGCTCATTGTATTAGTTTTCAACAGCAATCATTCTTTCTAATAATCTTTGTACATGTGTATTTACTTCTTTTTATTGTTGTAAATGTATTGATCTACATCGTCTGTCGCCTCATTAGTCGACGAATGACTCCAGCGGGCATCAGCAAATCATCCATTTATCCCTCTCGCGTGCAGTGGAAGCTCCGTGCGTTCTGCCCGCTCTACGGACTCATTGAGCATCATGTCTTTCTTCTAAGGTTTTCGTGGAAAACTCTGACCGTTGGGTCGATGCTTTCCTTACAGAACGTTTCATATCCCGAGAAATCTAGTCGCCAACGGCTCTTTTCCATCTGCTGCGGTTCATACGAATTACGAGTCCGCCCCACCTTATTTTCGACAGTTTGTTATATAGAACGGCATCTCTGATTTCCGGTCGTTGATATAGGTCGGAGCTTCGGATTGCTTCCTGTATTTGTGTGACACGGGTTAGTCCTAGCACCTTCCTTTCTACTGCGCGTTCAATTACGCCGAATGATCGAAGTAACGTGGAGTCAAACAGGAGTACGTGGAGTCGGGTGTTTTTTGCTCTTTTCACTATATCCTCGATCCTGTTGTAAGCTACCCAAGCTGATCGTTTCTTCATGCCCAATTCTAGAGATATGTCGTTCAATATTTCAATTTCGCGACCTAGATAGACGTAGCTGGTGAACGTGGACACATTAATTTTGTTGAGTGTGCATGGAACATACGAAAGTAAACCGTTTCTCATAAACGCCGTTTTTGCGAGATTCACTACGCATTCTGGTTGGTCAATGTTTGGTGTTATAAGAACGATGGCATCAATAAAGCGAAGATGGTGTAATTGCCTACCATTGGTTTTCACTTCCATGTTGCCCTATTCCAAGGTTCAGGTTCGCAAAACGTCCTCGAGTGTAGCGGTAAATAATTTTGGCGAGATGGTACCGCCTTACCTAACCCCTCTTTAGACGTCGATGTTACTATCGCTGTAGGATGGCGATATCAAACTTTTATTCATCTTACGAAGAATCTTTATGCACTTAGTAAGGAACTCCTGACTGCCCACGACTTCCATGACATCTTCTATCTCAACTAATTGGAAAGCCTTCTTTAAACCGATGAAAGCCAGATACAGCACTCCTGCGTACTCGCGCGATCCTTAAATGAGTCTTATTATGGTGTGGATGTGCTCTATTGCACAAAATTCTTTTCGAAACCCTACTTGCCCAAATAGCTATCCCACGCCCAGTGCTCTGTCAATCCTGTTTAGGATAACCCGAGCGAAACGTTTGTGGACGACAGTCAGTAAGCAGATTGGGCGACAGTTGCCATTATTGTAGAGGTCACCATTCTTGGACAACAGCATGGTCATGCTGACCTTCCACTGAGTAGGAACCTAGCATTCAGACAGGTAGCGTGTGAAGAGTCAAGCCAGTGTGTTTATGAGGACGGGCGGAAGGTTTATCAGGTGTTCAGATAATCCCATATTCGGACACGTCGCTGTTCGACTTTTCACAAACAAAATAGGATGTCGGAAAGAAATACCTGTGATACGACATAACCATCCACCTTTATTTCATGTAAAGGCAACGGGACGTGGCTATTGAAGAGATTGATATGAGTCGAAATCTGAAATGATTTTCTTCATTTCCTTTCCGGACGCTATAACTGTTTCGTCTGGGTGTCGGAGTACAATCAATCTGGTTTTACAATTGGCGAAGCATTAATGTGCTTTACGAATGCTTTTTCTAGCCTCAGCTGCTTTGACCATAACTGCTGCTCTTCTGTCTTTATGATAATCTTTTATCGCCTATATGCATTGTTTTGCATGTTCGGAGGTTAGTTGGTGGTTAGTTGCAGCTCCTGCGATTCCACGCTGTGGAGTATCACCTCAAGTATTCCTGGAGACAAGCGGAAGAAGCCTCTTCGATGAAACCGATTGCTCTGTGAAGAAGCTGGATGGCACATAAGTATGAAATAATGGACTACATTTATGAAGCACGCTATCATGACGTGATGCTAAAAGTACCTCGTATCATCTAATTACTCATGCCCTCTCGTTTGACAATCCTCTGCATTTCTACACGACATATGGGTTTAAGAACAGCGGAAATACCACCAGGTGGGGTTGAAACCATGTACCGCTGTAATCGAACTGTGAAAATGATATAGAAAAGTTGCTCTTAGCATCATGTGCGTGCATAAATATGGGAGGAACGTTTTGCGGTTTACTAGGTGAACAGCCTTAGTCTCCTGCGACAAGGTAGGAAAAGTAGCAATAACAGCACAGCAGATATGGAGCGAAAACAGAACACTAAAAACAATGGGTGTAAAGGTGGACGAAGAAGCGCAAGTGCTAAAGCAAATTAAAAATGAAGCAGGAGCGAACGAAAGATAAGAAATGCAAGCAAAGCTGTACATCTAATGAGACCAGAAAAAAATTTCAGTACCTGACGAAAGTGCTCATTTCAAAACGTCCGTACCCACAGGGATTGTGAAAATGCTTCACTTCATTCCTGGATACTTGATAAAGTTAAAAGCGTCCGCTTTCTACAACTGCAAAAATCGTGCACAAAGACTGAAATGAAGAGATTGTCGTCCCATAAACAAAGACAGCAGCAGCCGGCCTTAGACACTGTTCGTGCGAGCGTCGCAACAACATGGGACAATCGTCTTCAGTGGTTCCTTGCAACCGCTGGTGACGTCAAGTCAGAACCATCATACGAAACAGTTAAAGCAAAGAAACTCCGAAAAGAATAACGGCAGAAAACTAGAAGAACTCCTGGAAACCAATTTACTTAAGCATGGTCGCCAGCAGAATCGAACCAGAGCGTGGAGATTACGAATGGCGATCCGAAAACATTGCCACCTCACTGAAAATATCTAGTAAGTCCCAAAATGTCGTCAGGTTTAGTGATTTGCGATTTAAAAATCGCTCCATAAACTCGACAGTGCATTTATGGAGTCGGTCACTGAACTACAACCAGCATAAAATGTGAAACTTAACGACACTAGTACAATTACAATAGTTATCCTATTGTAAAATAAGATACTACAACGAGTTTAAGTGCAATCAATAACGCTGATTAGGGGGAGAAAATCTTTTACGATACGGTAAGTGGAGCGAATCCGTAGTAACAACAGAAACGCGAAATTTGTATTATTCGACATTGCGGTTTTCAAGAAGGAAACCACATAAGTTCTCCAGGCACGGCCTAGGTGGAAGTGTTTCTCAAAAAAATTACAACAAAGGGACCTTCTGAACTTTTCAGAGATCCATCGAAATGGTCGACATGAGAGATAAGGTGGAGTCTTACCGCCACCATGTATCGACATTGATACGTTTCTCCGACACTGGTGAGTCTTTTGCAAGAGGTTTGTACTCATACTGGGATACTAGGCCGACTCGGCCTCACTGGTTGTGCGAGCCCCAACATAATGTACATATTTCAGAGTTTCGATAGTTTGGGTATTGCATTTCCCTGAGGTCCTGAGGTCAGCCTGGCCAAATTCTCTCCCAGATAGTCAGCACCATAGGCACCGCGCTTTTGTGAATTAGAAGGAGATTTGCTGTCATACGACTAGTCTGATATCAGGACGGTTGTCGATCCTGGTGTTGGTTTCTTTTAGCTAGGCTACCTGATGGAAAGGTCGGATTTCTCCTCATCTTGAGAGAGCTTGACGTGCGGAGTGAATTCTCCCGCTGTACATAGTAGCCATTTTAGTCATACAACCTCATACATTGGCGTTAAAGGCCAGATATGCATTCAATCACCTCCAACGATGCTCAATGAAGTCGAATGCATGGCGCATCCCTCAGGGATTGATCAACGCCGAGAGCTTTATCCTTTTATCCTTTACCTGATGGAAAGGTCGGATTTCTCCTCATCTTGAGAGAGCTTGCCGTGCGGAGTGAATTCTCCCGCTGTACATAGTAGCCATTTTAGTCATACAACCTCATACATTGGCGTTCGAAAGCGAACCTATGGTAGACCATGTTTTCATGGATGCAGCGCCAGCCATGTGTTTGCACACCTGTTGAAGTAACTGAATCAGGGTCTTCACGGAAACAAATTCGTTTAAAAAAAAAGAATGCTGTAAATGTTATGAAAAGGCACGGAGAGTTCGCACAGCCGTAACTCAGCTCTCTCATTGATATGACTAATTCTCTAAGATATTATTAGGCTATGTCGAGACAAACTATTGTAAATTTGTGTCCATTTCATTTCAAATAACTAACATTTTTCCAACGTAGTCTGCTATCAGAAATGTAGTGCCAACCAAGTATTGAAATCCTCAAAAGTGAAGCGCCGTTAGAGTGGTTTTATTGTGTGGTGGGATAATGTATGCTGTCGATAAAATTGTCCGTTATAGTGTTGGACAAATTGCTGGTTCTGCGAGCTGCAGCACTCAGGGATGACGCTGATTCCATTCAGGCTACGTGTGATCTGCTAAAATCCCTGAGAATTCTAGTACATGTGCTCTATTACCTGAACAGAACGATTGGCGAATTTGCACAGTCATTACGGGAGAACTAAATAGCACCTTTGTTGGCCATTTACTGTGGTGATTGTTGCCTTCATTGCTGGTTTTGTATTGTCAGTGCTTCGTTATTGAAAATAAATTTGTTTGTTAATTGAACGACGTGCTGTAATGAGTACATTTTAACCGCTACTCCTTGTTTAGAAGTGATTTACGAGACGAGACGGAATTTCTGTCCTTTTCTTTACTTTTATTTTATTGTATTTCCACCCTTCTTCACGTCTACAATGCGGATCCCTGCACTTCTTGCATTCGAACCGTTTCCTCGCATCCATTGTCCACGAAGATCTTCCTACTTAACGTGTGGCTTCGGTTGCTGCTTGAGGATTTTCATTTCGCAATTCTCACTGGAGTTCTGAGACTGCTAGGCTAGAGCGTTTCCACTTGGATTGCAGTGAGTGATTTTTTCCAGACAAATCCGGCACCGCTTTCCCGAACCCCGGAGGGATGAGAGGCTTGGGCTGCAACGGAATCTAACTAGCACCATGCTACCACTATGCAAATCGCCCCACGTGGTTTCGGCATTGCAATTGACAAATACAATACATCTAGTGGACCCACGTCAAACGGAAACCAAAATGAGTAGGCGGAATGTGAGGATGTTTAGTTCGACCAGATAATCATCGCATCCGTGGTAGTCTTAAATCTAAAAATTCTCACATTTCATTGAAGGATTGTCCGTGAAGACCCGGTCACCTATGTTACCTCTACCATCTATAACTCCATTAAAAAGGATAAAAATGACGCTGTGTCCGCTTAGTCCTGTAGTTTTCCCTCTAATTTTATCCCAAAGAGCAACAGTTTGTCAGCGATAGATTTTTTTTTTGCCAGTAAAGAACAAAGTAACAGCCCGGTATTCGCTCACAAGAGAAAAAGTATTATTTGATCAAATGACAATGACAAGATTGGTAGAAAGCCGGCTTTGGGATTCACCAGCTATGTTTTCATATGTTTTAGTGCACTAAAAGAAAATTGTTCGCGATGTTGTCTGCCATTTAAAGTGCTTGATGAAAAGGCTGGAGCAAAACTCCTCCGTTATTTGTCCATGGGAATCAGGCCCAGTCCTTCGAAATGGCTCTCGAAAACAAAAGGGAAGAGTTTCCGTTCAGGATTGCTAAAGAAGCAAAACAATAACTAATGTTTCAAAGGCAAATACTCAGGTCCACTTTTTGGATTTTCTCAATATCATATACATACAGTTTTCCATTTGTAGGGCTGTGTTCATACTCCTTTTTCAATCGCGACAATGAGCGAATCATTCCATAGGAAAAGTAGGGAAGGTGCGATCAGAAAACCTTGTGTAAAGTTTTCCCACCCAACATCAACATCAATACATTTCACTGGATCTTCGAGGGGTGGGAATGAACCCTCCAAAGGCAAGCTGAAAAAGCGGTTTTGGTTTTTTTATTGATGGCCACATATGACACGGTGTTACTGGGAAGCTTCAGCAGAGCAGTAAAATCGGAGATTGAGAAGACGTTTTTGGGGTTAAGGGTGAAAAAAAGGCACCACCACTTTAGTATGCTACAATCCTGTTCCCTCGATGCTGCTCCAAAGGGTAGACAGATTTGCTTCACCTATGACCGACTATGGCCTAATAGAGACATCTGTAGATGACCGTATCCAATGTGCAGGGTTTCGGGGCTTACATCTGGCGACAGAGTGAGTCCGCTCTCATCAAAGCATATGAAAATAACACTGCTTCCACATCG
This sequence comes from Angiostrongylus cantonensis, assembly GCA_009735665.1. NCBI lineage: Eukaryota > Metazoa > Nematoda > Chromadorea > Rhabditida > Metastrongylidae > Angiostrongylus > Angiostrongylus cantonensis. Next base: position 81,581 of record MQTX01000479.1, on the reverse strand, counting down.
TCTGCATTGGCTTTGTGAGCACTTGTTGTCCAAGGCGAAAATTCCTCGTAAGATACGGTAAACAGCTTTTCGCCGCGACAAAGGCATCTGCTGGCGCTGACATACTCCTGTCTGTACTTCAGAAAGACGAGGCCCAAAACCACTTTCGACTTCATCTTCCTTCGATATAAAGTGAACCCGTGTTAAGAACGTGATGCTACAACTTAGAGCTCCTTCTCTACGATGTAGTTGTTAACCACAATTTGAAAACCATCCTGCAATAATATTATATCAAAAATGTTTCACGTCCAGTATTTCCAAAGGACCGTAGATCTTGGCAGAGCTTCACAGTGCACTTCCTCCATTCAACTTTACAAGCCATCACAAGAAAAAAAACCAGAGACCAATGAAGCACTTCTTCTTGGTTAGAAGTTCATAGTCTGGCCACGAACAACTGCTCCAACGGACAATTCAAATAAGTCATCACATAAGAGAATTACAGAAGAGAAACGGCTCGAAAACTGTGTAACTTCACAGGACGAGGTATGGATAAAAATGGCGAAATTCATAACCGTCAGACCTATATTTGACCAAAAGTGTTAGCTAAGGTTCACTGAAAATTTCCTCGAGGGATGTGATTCAAGAAAAATGACATGTTGTCACAAGGATGTCTCCACGAATGTGATAAAATACGTTCAGCAACCAAACACAAAGTCGCAAAAGTGACACAAACGATATATCGATGAAGAGCTCACCCTACATTCTGCATCTCAAGTAGTGGTATACTAAGAAAGAATCCTGCACTGAAATAATCAAAACTTTTGATACGAACACTAACATATGCAAAGTAGAATGGGCCATTAAGCTGGCTTTAAAAAGATCTGCAGCCTTTACAACGAATTCAGTTGTATGGAGTGGGCTCCTGGCAAGGAATCTGGGCAACTTTTTCCGAGCACCACTATAAGCTTCAAAGCAGCTCTATGGGAAAAATAAAAAAGCTCAGAATAAGCAATTTTTAATTGAGCCCTCACCCATTAGTCCTCGTCACATAATGTACCATGTCGCACCCAGTAGCAAAGGCGTCAACATGTTGCATCGGATAGTTCTGAATCTTCCACTGCTCACAAAGTTCTTGTACGGAAACACTGACGACGGCACCGCTTTCGCAAGTCACGAACTGCAAATAATAAAGAGAGAAGAACATTTGCGCTACTCAAGATGCTGGAAATATGTCATGCCGATCATCGATTCATGATATGAAGTGCTCTAACAGACATCGTCGATGTTTCTCCCATAGACTTTTTTCACTTTGCTGTCTACATATGACCACATGTACACAGACTACAAATGGAAACCACAATTCACAAACATCGATGAAAGAACAGTCATTCTTGAGGTATCCCATCGCCACCGCCTGTGTAAATGTAAATGTCGTTTTCGACACAAAAATACCAGCGCCGATCATTTTGGCAATGCTCTTGATCCAGCGCGCCATTGTCCTTGAGAGAAGTATCGTCGCTAAAATAACATTGTATGAAACATGGCATTACGTTAGTGAAAGCTGATACAGATAGCTTGCGAACTCTCATAATTCCGTTTAGGGTTCACTCTCAAGAAGGCTTCTGATAGGAAATGTCAAACGGCTTTTCAGCTTGAGCAATTCTACTGAGCAAAAGAACCTTTTGCCACCAGCTGATGTTTGACAGCGTCACGGAATACGTCGATCACCGTAATGAAAAGGCTAACATTTTCTGTTCGTCACACCTCACGAAGATGTTGCAATCAAATAGACCAGCGATATAATAGTCATTAAAACCGAGCATGCTACAGACAAATAGCTTAATTACAAAAACTTTCTAGAAATTAAATCGAGTTTAAACAGATGAACAGCCAAGGAACGACGTAAAAACGTTGCCCACTAGTGCGTTGTTCGAGGAACATCCATCTAAACTCATTTAAGTCGCCTTCTTGACAGAGATCTTCATCCATTAGGTACCGGCTAGCTACATCAACATATCGAAGGGTACTACGAATACAAAACAAGGAAACTGCTGTTAAGATAAACAACTGTTACAACTGGCCGACTAACAAAATCCGTAGAGTTGATAACTTGGAGCACCTACGGGAAGAAACCTTAACTTTTCTCGCTCTAAGCGTACACACGAAATATAATGAATGTTAAGGAAGTTTGAGCTTGCTAAGTGCTAAAATTTAATAAAATACTTGGCGAGAAATTAATTCTTCTAGGCTTTCAAAGCAAGAGTGATTCTCTTAAATAGCAATAACACGCTGGTAAAGACCAATAGGCTATAACGGATAGCGCTCTGGTTGCTAGATCGATTCCGTATTGAAATACGGTCGTTGACGAAATAAGAAAGCAAAAAACACGTCTCGAGGGCTCCATAGATTACTGTTGGTGGAAAATAAAGCAAGCACTCACCAGCATGAACTCGTCAATTACTACGGTGGTATTTGAATTAATACCGTTCACAAGCTGAGATATACTCGCAAGTTGAAAGACAGAAATGGTATCGTTGTGATTGAATGCGTATTTGGTCTACACAATAAGGCTCGTTTTACCCGTGCGCGGGATGAACCATGTGTACGTCAAAAGGTAGTAATTGTGCTACGAGCGCTCTCCGCTTAACTGACAGCAGTGGAGTGGAGAAATCACATCAAAAGCCTACGAACATTCACACACGCGGAACTGGATCAAATAACGATGATGGATCTTACACAATACGACGTCAAAACCCCGTCACCTTCTTGAAATGAATTCGTAGGAAGTTGATCAGGGAGTGAGGGAGGGTAGGAAGCTCGAACGCAATTGAAAACAAAACGCCATTATTTGAACACTGTGGCGATTCTGTTAAAAAGCATTTGTAATGCAATTAATTGTCAAAGCTTTTAAATTAGTGATGAGCCTGATCAAGAACGCCTTCATAATTTCTGTAGATCCTTGATGCGATGAAAAAGTGAAGAATACCCTGATAAAACTGGGACGGTTTCGACATGAGATTTTGCGCACAGACTGGAGTCTGCAATAGAAATATTTGGCGTCAAATATATACTATTTCACCTCGGGCAGGATGATATTATGCGAGTTCACAGTGGTATGTAACTCTCACCATATGAAGGTAAATTGTCATATTGCCTGTAACAGCTGTCGTCCCATTCATAATAGAGTGACTCAATTGGACGCCAGTAAATCTTCCGTTTTTCGTTCCCGCGTGCAAGATTTGCCCGGAGGGATACGCTCGCTCTAGAGACTCGTTGAGCATCATACCATTATTGAAAGGTTTTCTTGAAGAACTCTATCCATTTGGTTGATGGTCCTCTGGCAGTTGGTATAACATCTCGAGAAACCCAGTCACTAACGACTCTTGTTTATCGGCTGCCACTTATAATCATAACGTGTCCAGCCCACTTCATCCCAGGAAATTTTTGGAGCCTTGGATTTTTGAAATAACAAATTCTTGGCCGCAAGTGATCCGGATATCACTTGGATGACATTGATGCGGCTAAAAATACGAAAGGACACTCATACCGGACTTCTGAAACAGCGAGACAAGTGCTTTTATACGAAACACATTCTTTGACGTCGACTTAGAAAATAATGAACCGAAAAAGTTACTGTTGTCCACGAAAAAGCGACACAAATTCCGCTCTACAAACGCCCTTACAACGGATTCAGTTGTATAGAGTGGGCTCCTGGCAAGGAATCTGAGCAAATTCTTCCGAGCACCACTATAAGCTTCAAAGCAGCTCTATGGGAAAAATAAAAAAGCTCAGAATAAGCAATTTTTAATTGAGCCCTCACCCATTAGTCTTCGTCACATAATGTACCATGTCGCACCCAATAGCAAAGGCGTCAAAATGTTGCATTGGATAGTTCTGAATCTTCCACTGCTACCAAAGTTCTTGTGCGGAAACACTGACGAGGGCACCGCTTTCGCAACCCACGAACTGCAAATAATAATGAGAGAATGGAAGAACATTTCCGTCACTCAAGATGCTGGAAATCCTGGAGTGTCGAAGTTAGCCAGGACAAAGTCTGCCACCCCTCCCTTCAACTTACCTTGTCAATGAAACGAGCCGTTGTTCATGTATACACTGTGAAGTAGTGCCCACAGTTCGACAGTGCATACAAATAAAAAGTTAGTGCACCCATAAAAAAAACGAGTTGTTGTGAATTCAAGATGAAGGTCAAAATACGAACAGGATAACTCCTGCCATCCAAAGATCTTCCTAGATAGTGGCTATTAATCCACATGGAATGTTACTTGATACTTTATACTTGAATGGTTCGTCCTCAAAGACTGTGAGGGCCTGAGCATAACCTCCATTTAATGAGATTTGCTGGTTAAGCCATTGTGGCTCTCTGGAATCCCGAGGCCAGCCTGGCCAAAGTCTGCGCCAGGTCTCAACCACCACAGACAGTCGCAGTCCTTGTGGATCTGAGGGAGATTTGCCACTATGTGACTTTGATACCAGAGCGGTGGTAGATCCTGGTATTGGCTCTTAGCTAGGCTTCCTGATGGAAACTCTGGATTCCCTCTCAGCATGGGATACCCTGCCACAGGGACAAACCCCAGCACTGTACGTCCAGGCATCAGAAACACGTAACCACGTCCGTAGTTCTTGATTCCGAGCATTCACCAGTCTCCGGATTACTTCAACAATTTATCATTTCATGATTGTAGATAGAGGACCATTCGATTCATATTGTGACGAAACAAAGGACGAACAAACAAATTCCAGCTAAAATCGTGGAATTCTACAAATGGTTGAGAACATGCTCCCATGCGAAGTAAACAATAAATCAGGACGAAAATATCACATTTATTCACTGAAACTACAGGGGTTAGTTATTACGTCGAAAATCCAACTATCTAAAATCTTATTTAACACTCAAGCGAACAATGGTTGAATAAATCACGAAATTAAAGTGCTTTGGTCGAAACGTATGTTTTCCCACGCTACCAAACCTTTTATTCCAGACAAAACAAGATCGCTAGGTGAGAGAGGCATTTTGCTTTTGTCATTTAACGACAAGTATTTGGCGTCAAATATATACTATTTCACCTCGGGCAGGATGATATTATGCGAGTTCACAGTGGTATGTAACTCTCACCATATGAAGGTAAATTGTCATATTGCCTGTAACAGCTGTCGTCCCATTCATAATAGAGTGACTCCAATTGGACGCCAGTAAATCTTCCGTTTTTCGTTCCCGCGTGCAAGATTTGCCCGGAGGGATACGCTCGCTCTAGAGACTCGTTGAGCATCATACCATTATTGAAAGGTTTTCTTGAAGAACTCTATCCATTTGGTTGATGGTCCTCTGGCAGTTGGTATAACATCTCGAGAAACCCAGTCACTAACGACTCTTGTTTATCGGCTGCCACTTATAATCATAACGTGTCCAGCCCACTTCATCCCAGGAAATTTTTGGAGCCTCGGATTTTTGAAATAACAAATTCTTGGCCGCAAATGATCCGGATATCACTTGGGTGACATTGATGCGGCTAAAAATACGAAAGGACACTCATACCGGACTTCTGAAACAGCGAGACAAGTGCTTTTATACGAAACACATTCTTTGACGTCGACTTAGAAAATAATGAACCGAAAAAGTTACTGTTGTCCACGAAAAAGCGACACAAATTCCGCTCTACAAACGCCCTTACAACGGCTTCAGTTGCATAGAGTGGGCTCCTGGCAAGGAATCTGAGCAAATTCTTCCGAGCACCACTATAAGCTTCAAAGCAGCTCTATGGGAAAAATGAAAAAGCTCAGAATAAGCAATTTTTAATTGAGCCACCACCCATTAGTCTTCGTCACATAATGTACCATGTCGCACCCAAT